>JBBPUN010000041.1:0-35209 GCA_038094715.1 Heimioporus punctisporus | reverse complement strand
TCGTATGGTTATATGTTGTTGTAGAAAGTCGGGAAAATTGATAGAAATATCTGGAAAAATAGGGCGTGAATATGGGTTTCGTAACAAGTCGATACAACAGATATCGGCTCCAGAATCAATAAGGGCTTTCGTTTTGACGTCTTTCCCAGAGGTAGTCACGATCGAGAGAGGAAGTTGTACATTCTTCTGAGTTGGATCGGCTACAAGTACATGGGTTTTACAGATGGAGGTACCATGCGTCAGGGTGGTCCTCCCGTTTAAAAATCCTGAGAAAATGCCACCCTTCCAACAGTGACCTTTGTTTCATCATCGTCATCTTCGTCAACCTCTCTGAGGGAGGAGGTTTGTTCGGCCTTTTGGACTTTCTTTTCCTTAGGCGGAGCGTTCTTTGAGTTGGAAGCAAAGTTGGGACATGCAGATGAAAGATGTCCTTTGTTTCGGCATCGGAAACAGCGTCCTTCGGTGATACACCGTTTCCTTTCTTCGAGGGTGAGTTTGCCAACTCTGACAGCGTCGACATCCATGGCATTGGGATCTTTGGCGGGGGAGGGGGTTGAAGAAGAAGTGGAATGGAAGATATGGGTTTTGGTGCGATGAGATTGGGCACTGATTTCCTTGGTCTTGTTGTAGACCATTTGGAAGTGGATGGCCTTCTCGTACCAAGCTTTGATCGTAGTGGGGATGGTATCCATGCCATAGATTCTTTCCATAAGTTTCTTTGGCATCCCGGAGGCAAGGAAGTTGATGAGGATGGCGTCCTCAGTTATTCCGGACAAGGCTACCTTGTTCTGGAATTCAGCAAGGTATTTGTTTAGTTGATTACCATTGGAGATGGTGGTGGTGGCCAACCAGGCGATGGCATCATTCTTGACATCGTGGGTTTTAAAGTTGGCGTCAAATTTGTTAAGGAAATCGGCAAATGAGCCTGTTACGATTCAACTCGCTACCATGGACCCTCTTTTCTTTTCCCTTACCTCTCCATCTCCCTTTCACACAATTATCACCTCTATTCCCATAGATACTCTTCGTTGACATACATCTTCTCACAAAGACAGTTCCTTTCCCATGTCATCCCTTTTCACTATATAAACAGTAGATACTTGAACTGTAAAGACCTAAGCAAGGTCTACCTTGTATCTATTCAAATATACCTTGTCTCTTCCCTAGAACAGTCTCACCTCGCTGCTGAAGAGCGCTTTTCCGTTACCTTCGACTCCGACGCTACAAACTCTTGTGCGCCGTATAGCCACAGAACCCTTTCAAGGTCTACGACTCATCGCTACCCGCGAACAGTCGTAACAGAGCCGAAGTTAGGGGTGGTGAGGGCAAACGCCTGTCGTCTAAGGGTGTTGGCCCAGGTGGCCGCCGGTTCTTCAGTCATATGTGACAGGGTGAAAGCAATCTTTTTGTTGTCATCATCATAGACTTTGTCGTTGACAAGGAGGTAAGACCGGACGGTGACCATCCAGGCATCAGCCTTCTTAGGGTCCCCATTGAATGGTTTTGGGGCGCTGAGGCAGAGTTCGGTGTGTTTGGTAATGGTTGTCATGGTGGGTGGGAGAGTTGGGAACGTGTGGAGCAGGGGTGGTCTGGGCGGTGGAGGAGGCGGGATGCCAAAGGGGAAGGAACGTTGGACCGGGGTTGGAGAGGGAGGGGTTGGGGCTCGAGGGATGTGGAGAGAAGATGAGAGGTTCGCAGTAAGGTCTAGGGTATCGTCGGGTTCAGTTCGTACCTCAATGTCAGAGGATGGTTCAGAGGAGGTTGGTGAATTCTCTTGTTCAGGTTCGGAGAGTTCAAGGTCAAGGGGTTCTCTCCACGGAGTGTTGGAGGTAGATATGGTGGGCAAATACTACGATGGTATGCCCGTATGAGGAGAACCTTGATCTTTTGTTATGCTCGTAGGTTGAACGTAAGACTTGATAAGGCCTAGTACGAAGGGTCAGAGGTTCTGGGTAAGAATCGTATCCGTAGTGTCTTAGTAGAGTCTGAGTGAGACTTATGACGCAACAAGACGGTTGCTGGCAAAGTCAAGAGGTGTTTCTAAGCAACACCGTAAGGCTTAAGTGAGACAAGGTCCTTTATTCAAGGAGAAGTACAATGTTACTAGAGCGGAGCTTGAGTAGATCAAGGTTAAAGAAGAAAGGGGTACACAGAGAGAAAGGGTATTTATACCCGAAAGAACAAATGAGCGCAAACAAGTTAAGTAATACTACATAGAACTTCATAGAACGTGATGGAAAAGATGACTAAGCAAGTGAGGAAAAAGAGTCATGACCGAGATGGGAAGGGATTAGTCATCGAAGAAAAGAAACGAGTAGTCCAAGGGATCGTAACAATGGAAGGATCAGCAGGACAATTCGCAAACTTCATGTATGCATCCCCTGAACTATGGCAAAACAGAGACTGGGAAAGTTTCAAAAAGGGAATAGCATCACAATTTGCACCTGTATCCATCATCAGACAAGCAGAACAAGAATTGTTCAACATGAAGCAAAAACCAAATGAGGCAGTTGAAGAATACATAACAAGATTTAATCAAATGGCACTAGAAGCCAATCTTGACATTAAAACCAATGGATGCCTCTTGGTAAACCAATTACGACAAACAGTAAAGAATGAAGTCGTCAAATTTGTTGAATGATTCAAATCACATCTGCTACATAGCAATGATCTGAAGAAATGGCAACATGAATTAATCTATGCAGACAGAATCCTATTGGAAATAGAACAAAGAAAACAACTCCAAAAAGGAACATATAGTCAAGTTGCCACTTCATTGATGCAAAAAGGCTATATCTCACCAAGATATCAAGGGACAAACCCAATCCCCAACTACCAAAATCCAAATACCACATCCCCAGTCAATCCTTCAACAATCAAACCAGGAGATCTACAAACACCAGGAATGTTTGGAGGACAAGGGGTCCCGATGGATATATCACAAGCCCGAACCAAAGGGCTTTGTATCAAATGTGGAAAGAAATTGTTATGATACACTAAGGCCCCACCTTTTTCTTTGTCACACCTGATGCTCTGAGACCTCCCTTGCTCTAGACACCTTGTCTACTGTCACTCTCGCATCACAAGGAATGCTGGTGAATGCCGGCACTCTCTCAAATCCTTAATGGATTATCCATGATGTCCTCCTGGATACCCCCTTCATATCCCTGGACACTCTCCTCCATGGGACTTCCTTGAACTGGCTTATCTCCAGTCTTCACCTTGCCAAAACCCTGATACCCTCTACCCCAGACACCTCATTTTCTCTGATACTCTAGACCTATGCCTTGTGGTATTCATTTCTGCTTCTTCTCTGAACCTTGTAACATGTACATTGAACCTTGTATCATCTGACACTCCTCTCTTTGATCCCTGTGTACCTTTAGAACCTTCTCCCACCTTGTGGCTTGTCTTCTTTGATTCTCTAGAACATTCCCTTGCTTTGTCATCACTTTGTCATCGAACACTTGGACACTATTTAGGTGTTTCCTCCTCTGCTGTTGTATTCCTTAGCTTTGACCTACCTGGCACCCCCCCTATGTAACCCTTACACCTTGTATCCTCTGTATCATTGTAACATTGCTCTCTCGGCATCGTATTTGATACCATCTCTCCAAGTCCTTGTCTCGTGTGCATCCTCTTGGGAAGGCACCTCCCATCAATTATTTGAACACTCTCCAAGCCCTTGCTCAAGTCAAGTTACGTTGGAAAGGCATCCTTCTCTCTGATAGACCTCTGCATCTGCACATCTCTTTCGCCTCTTGATAAGTATTCGCAGCTAGTGATGCGTTCTTTGACCAGTATCTTCTTGTCCTGCTAGTGTGGAGCAATCCAGCTAGGTTTTACGGTTAGCCTTGAAGGTAATCCGTAACAGAAATGGCCTTGTGCAGAACATCTTCGCCCAAAAAGACAAGTATGATCAGTGGTTATAAATGGGGTGAAAATAGAGTATGAAAAAGAAGAAGAATTGTAGGGAAAGATTGATGAAGCAACAAAGGATTTTTGGAAAGGCCAAGTAGATAAGAAGTTGTCTACACGGTCTAAGGACAAAGTTTCATTCAGTACAGATCATGTTGTAATTGTTACATGAAGCATTCTCTTGAAGATTGACTAGAGGCTGACCTACTGGTAGGACATTCATGAAGAGGTACAACTCAGCCAGAGGGAGGATCTGTACATTCAAAGAACGATCAATGGGACTGTATGCTTTGAAAAAGCGGAGAAGGGACTCAGGGATACTCAGAGGCAAGGGTGACTCAAGAACAATGCTATATTGTGCAGATTGAGACTAAGAAACTATAGTACAGGGCAGCCGGTATATAAGGAAAGTGACGCGTAAGTGTAGAATCCTATGGAAGTGGATGGAAAGGACTACTAAGCATAGATGACAGACTATACTGTGGAGAGGGCTGTCCATGGAATATTCCAGAACAAAGAAGCTATGCAAATATAGTAAAAGGGGTCTAAACAGCGAAAATAGAGATGTGATGAAAGCCTATGATGCAGAGAAGATAAGAATAGTCATAGGCTGAAATATACATGCCCAAGATGCAATGGTAAACAGATTTCAAAGAGGAGACTATGAAGATGGTTGAAGAGAGAAAGAAAACCGTAACAGTAATCCCCTTTCCAAATAAATTTAGCATGTTGACATGTGAAGAGGTTGATGAGACTGAAAATAAAACTGAGACTTCAATGAACTCTGAAATAGAAATACCTAGAGTTCATATTTTAAAATGAAAGGATAAAAATGAAAAGAAACCTGAAATGCTTTGTGTCAAACTAAATATGAAAGATGCAAAAGCACCCGTATGCTCCAGTGAAGAAGCTGCCAGTTATGACTTATACATAGCAGAAGAAAAAGAAATAAAAACCCAAGAAAGGGAATTGGTCAATATATCATTTTCAATGGCCATTCCAAAAGAAACATACAGAAGAATTGCCCCCAGATCTGGACTTGCAGTCAGATCACACATGCATACAGGTGCCAGTTTGATTGATGCTGATTATTGTGAAGACATGAAAGTTCTATTAATAAACATGTCTAAAGAAACATTCCATGTAAAGAAGGGTGACTGTATTACCCAATTAATCCTCGAAAAGAATTTGACACCAGAAGTTGAAGAAGTGAAAGACCTATCTGAGACTAAATAAGGAGAAAAAGGATTTGGAAGCACCAGGTTAAACAATGTTGAAGCCCAGAACTGCTCAATGAGTGAATCGGACACCGTCATTAGGGAAGCTAAGACAAAATGGTGGCAAAGAAATACAGATCCCTGGACTTGCCAGTGGATAAAACAAATGGTAGATGAACAGGGTGACAATGAAAGAGTCATGTGTCACCTGAAACATTTTGTACATGAATCATGTATTGACGAAGTAAATGAAAACACTGATCAAGGCTATAGCAGCAGAAAATCTGTTGGAAGCTCAATTGACATTATGAGAGCTACAACAAAAGCCAAAATATATACAAAAGAAGAGATCTGAAAATGCATTTGAGATTCCTGTAAAAATAAAGATACAATCTGGAGAAGTAATAGACACGATAGCTTTAGTAGACTCTGTTACGCTCGAGGGTCGAACGTAAGACTCAATAGGTCCTGGAATGCAAGGTCAAGGTTTCAAGGTAGAATTGTACCCGGGAGAGTCAGAGTGAGACCTTTGACGCAACGAAGCGGTTGCTAACAAGGTCAAGCGGAACGTTCTAGCGTACGTCCAGACGTCAAGGAGTTATAGCCTTTTTAGAAGGCAGATGGATTCAAGGTACAACTACAGGAGGAGTACTCGAGTAGATCAAGGTTAAAGAAAAAGAGGGGGACGAGGGACGAAAGGGTATATATACCCTGGAAGGCAAACATAGGCAAATAGATGAGGTAAGCAAAAGAAAGTTCATGGAAGATGAAGGAATGATGACTAAGCAAATGGAGGAAGGTACTGGAAGGTGATGGAATGATTAGTCATCATGGTTGAAAAAGAAACGATAAGTCCAAAAGTAGACAGGGATGTGGAAAAGGAGAAACATGGAAATGAGAAATCGTAACAGACTCCAGATGTACAGGAACAACCATTGACGAAATGTTTGTAAAAGAACACAGCATGCAAACCCATAAACTACCTGTACCACTAGCTGTGTACAACGCCAATAGAACAATAAATGCAAATGGATCAATAAAAGAATTCACTACCATGGAAATGATGATCAACAAACACAGTGAACAGATTGTAATGGCCATATTGAAATTAAGCACACATTTGATATTCTTAGGATATGAATGGCTTCACAAACACAATCTGATCATTGATTGAAAAGAAAATAAACTAAAGTTCACATGCAAGGAAGATCACATCCCTGATTTAATTGCCACCAATAAAGAAGAAGACAGCAATGATGATGAATACTATGATTGAAGATTCACCATGGATCTGGATTACCTCCAAACATTGGCAACAGATCTAGCAGTCCAGAATATAGGGAAGAAACATGAGAAAACTTTCAAAGAAGTTGTTCCAGAACATTATCACGAGTTTAAAGACATCTTTGCCAAAGAAAGCTTTGATGAACTGCCACCCAGAAGACCCTGGGATCATGCAATTGAACTCATGCTGGGAAACCACACAGTCAATTGCAAAATATACAATCTAACAACAGCAGAACAAAAAGAACTGGATGAATTCTTAGAAGAAAATTTGAAAACAGAAAGGATAAGACCTTCAAAATCCCCATTTGCATCAGCATTCTTTTTCATTAAAAAGAAAGATGGACACTTAAGACCTGTCCAAGATTATTGCAAATTAAATAACATTATGATAAAAAACAGATATCCCCTCCTGTTAATCACAGAACTAGTCGAGAAATTAAAAGAAGCAAAGTATTATTCGAAACTCAACATACAATGGGGGTACAATAATATTCATATGAAAGAAGGTGATGAATGAAAGGCAGCATTCCAAACAAATCAAGGATTATTTGAACTCTTAGTAATGTTCTTTGAATTAACAAATTTGCCAGCAACATTCCAAACAATGATGAATCACATATTCAGAGATCTAGTCACAAAAGGAAAAGTTATAGTATACATGGATGACATAATGATCTTTACAAAAACCATTGAGAAACATTGTGTGATAGTAAAACAAGTATTACAAATACTGAGAGAAAACAAACTATCAGTAAAACACACAAAGTGCAAATTTGAAATCAAAAGAACAGAATATCTAGGATTAATCATATTGGAAGGAAACTTGAAATGGATCCAAACAAAGTAAAAGGAGTCATAGATTGGGAAGTATCCAAAACAAGAAAATCTCTACATGGCTTCCTAGGATTCATAAATTTCTACTGAAGATTCATTCAGGGATTTGCAGAAACAGCATGGCCATTAAATGCCCTTATGTTGGAAAAGAAAAAATGGAATTGGACAGAGGAATGTCAAAAGGTGTTTGAAGAATTAAAATGCAAAATAACAACAGCACCAGTGTTAAGAATGCTGATTGACCACACTCCATTCCAAGTAGAAACCAATGGTTCAGGGACAGGCTTAGGCACCATCCTTACACAAAAGCAAGATGAAAAATGGCATCCAATTGCCTTTATATCGAGATCATTAAATGAAGCTGAAAGAAACTACCATGCAGCAGATCTCAAAATGGCAGCTGTCATCTTCGCAATCAAGGAATGGAGACATTATCTGCTCGACACCAAAACACCATTCACAATCCTCACAGATCACAAAAATCTCAAATACTTCACCAAACCACAAGATCTGTTGAGCAGCAAGAGAGATGGAAACAGATATTGTCTGAATATAACCACATATTCCAGCACAGTCCTGGAAAAACAAATTCTGCAGATCCCCTCAGCTGAAGAAGCAACTATGATGGAAATAAAAAAGGGGATAATATCCAAGTAATGCTCATAGAAAACATCAAAAAACCAGCAGAATTAAGACAAGTCACATCTGAAATAGAATCTCTGGTAAAGGCCAAACAAGACAAGATTAAACCATTCATAAAAGAAGCATTTGAAAGAAAAGATGTAAACTGAAGTGAAAGTGAAGAAGTAGTAAAATGGAAGACACTCTTGTATATACCAAAAGATAAATCACTACAAGAGAAATTCCTGCATAAAAATCATGATCACCCATTAGCTGGACATCCCAGAGCAAAATGAACTCACAATCTAATGAGAACAAAATATTATTGGCCAAAGATGAAACATGATGTGAAAAGATACATTTGGGGATGTAAAAGATGTCAATGTGCAAAGTAGACACTTTGGGCAAAAAGACACAATTAAATCCAAATGAAATACCAGAAATTCCATGGGAAATAATCTTGATTGATATCATAGGACTGCTCCCAGAAAGTAAAGGCAAAAATGGGATCTTGGTCATAGTCAACAGATTTAGCAAAATGATATGTCTATTTCCAATTTCCATGAATATAATGTCAAAATACGTCACCCAGATTTTTCAAGATGAAGTGTTCAAATTGCATGGAATCCCAAAGAAAGTGATATCAGATAGAGGACCACAATTTGTGTCATCATTCATGAAGAAGCTCTACACAATTCTGCAAATTGAAGGAAATCTGTCTACAGCCTACCACCCTGAAACAGATGGACAAACCAAAAGAATAAATGCAGAAGTTGAACAGTATCTCCAAATGTACATAAATCATAGACAAACTGATTGGTCGGAATGGTTGCCAATAGCCAAATTTAGTCACAACCAAAAAACCACTTTAGTGACCACATATTCACCATTTATGTTAAACTATGGACATCAACCATGAACTGGATTCTATCATCCAAATCACACAAGGAACCCAGCAGCAAAAGAATTTGCCAAGGAAATAGAAACCATGCACAACATAGCAAAAGCATCCTTGAAAATGGCAACGTATGACATGAAGAAATATCACAATTGCAAAATATGCCCACTGGTTGAATATAAACCCAGCAATCTAGTTCTTGTCAAATCCACATATATATGCACTGAACAACCATCAAAGAAACTCGATGACGAAAGATACAGTCTGTTCAAAGTCATTCAAAAGGAAGGCCTAGCAGCATACCGTTTGAAACTGGATAAACAATGGTGCAACATACATCCAGTTTTCCATGAGTGTTTACTCCATCCTTACAATGCTGTAGAGTTTGAAAGTCAAAAACAAGATGTGCCCATACCTGACATAATAAATGGCACAAAAGAACACAAAATCAAGAAGATTATTGATTCTAGGAGGGCTGAACAGGGAATAGAGTATCTGATTAAATGGAAAGGCTTTGCTCAAGAAGAAAATGAATGGATTCCAACAAAAGATCTCACAAATGCCACAGATGCCATAAAGAAATTCCACAAGGAAAATCCAGATGCCCCAAGATTGGCTGTAAAGATAAATCTATGCCAAGTCATGGAAAATGATCAATGTGATTGCTCAATATGTAAAAGATGATATACAACTTTCGAAGCCCCAGAATTCCTTGAATTAAGAAAGGGATACAAGACACTCCCCGATGAACTCTTTGAAATTCCATTCACTTCAGAGCAGCAAATCAAAAAAGGGGATAATGTGAGAAACATGGAAATCACCACAGATCAGGGTTCAGGGTCTATGAATGAAATAGAAGAAGTTGAGATGCTGGAGATTAAAGCCTCATGAAGAAGGTAAGTTGATGGTAATGAAGAACTATGGAGAGGTAAAGGGTACAGATGTTTTAGTCAGTATATAAGTAGTTGACCCATGTAATTATCAGTTCTCCACTCTTGAGTATCTCATTTCTTTGCTCTCACATTTGCACAATGCAAGAATAGTCCTTGGTTGTAGATGTTGGGATCAGATTCTGACAGTGTGTACTATTCATTTTGAAATGGTGTAGGATATTGTTTTTGGACGTCGTGTCGCATTCTTGGCATTGTCTATCAGTCTTTTGTGGCATTCAATCCTATTACAGAAAGGTATCTATGCAAGGCAATGTGGTACTTTACATTTTTGGACATGCTGCCATTCATGATGATGATTGTCATAGGTTGGTGACTTATGATCCATAACTAGAGAAAAAGCACTCCAGGAATTGTTCTCAACAGCCTGTATATTCTTCACCATACTCTTACAGGCTCAATCCATGTACTATTACAATCATGCATCCTTGTGTACATACAGGATCTGCCAAGCAGTGCATTCGCTGACTGCATTGTCTTTCAAAGTGCAAATGCTATAATCCAACCTGCCGGACACATCTATTACATGCTCATAAAACACCAAGCAGATCTCACTCATCTGGATATCGTCTACCACCTGCATCATCTCCAATAACCAAGGGCATTGCACACTTGAGATGGCCACCTCATCCAGACTTGTTTCATCTCTAACAACAGTATAACATGCAGAGGGTGTTGATGATATTTGGCCATATTTATCCATGCTTTCACAGCAGACATATTGGAGGAAGATGTTGTTTGGGGGACAAGAAATAGGCTGTAAACAGTTCTTCTCCAACTGCTGCTTTGCTTTGTTGTGCAGACTGGATACCAAGGTAATTTGCAAGGGCTTCAAGTTTATAAGGGGTGAGCATCTTCTCAGGGCTGCGCTTCAGGGCACAGCTAGGTACCACCTGGGATTTCCGCAAACCCAGCATGCGTGTGTAGCATTATTATGTAAATGAGAGCACCCTTGTAGCCTTCTGCCAGTTGTGGCAAAACAAAATATCACCACTCTGGTCAATGAGCTGTCCTTTGGGAGTTCGCCTTGCATATGCTGCAGTTTCACCCCATAGGCAGTCGATGGTATGATTATGGAAATCCTGTTGGTCCCACCCAAGACATACAGTATGGGTAAACTGTGGGACACCCCGCATCATTGGAGTGGCTTAGTCTCCGAGGGTAGCTGGGTTGAATCCCTTCCATAGCCACTAGAGCTCCAGAAGTGGTGCCAAAGGGGGGGGTAGTGAATGCGAGTTGTGTTGCCAGTCTTAGGGAGATCCTGCATGTGATACACTAGAGCACCATTGACCCACTGCTGGAAATACCTGTTAGGTTAGAAGGTACTCAACCTACTCGGTTGGGCATGACAAGAGGTATTGTTACGGGTTACCTTCAAGGCTAACCGTAAAACCTAGCCGGATTGCTTCACACTAGCAGGACAGAGAGAAGATGACCAAAGAGCGCATGGCCAGCTGTGAAGACTTGTCAGAGAACGGAAGAGACGTGCTGATGCAGAGGTCTATCAGAGAGCGAATGCCTTTCCTGCGTAACTCGACTTGAGCAAGGGCTTGGGGAGTGTTCGAATAGTCGACGGGAGATGCCTTCCCAAGAGGATGCGCGCAGCGACAAGGACTTGGCGAGAGATACCGAGTACAAAGTGGGATTGACGATGTTACAAGATACGAGGAGATACAAGAGATGCCTAGAGGCAAGTACAGGGGGGTGCCAGGTAGATCAAAGCTAGGGAATACAATGGTGAAGAGGGAACTGCCTAAATAGCGTCCAAGGGTTCGATGACAAAGCGATGACAAAGACAAAGAATGTTCTAGAGAAGCGAAGAAGAAGGCCATGAGGCGAAGAAGTGTTCTAAGAATACACGGGGATCAAGGAAGTGAAGTCAGGTGTTACAAGGTTCGATGAAACGTGTTACAAGGTTCAAAGAAGAGGCGGAAATGAATACCGCATGTCATAGGTCTAGAATGTTCCAAGAAACAAGGCGTCTAGGGCGAAGGGTATCGGGGAGAGGTGAGAGACGAAGACGGGTGATAAGCCCATTCACAGAGGGTCCCGTGGAGGAGAAGGTCCGGGGATTTGAAGGGAGTGTCCGGGAGGACATCACGGATGATCCGTTGAGGATCCGAGAGAGTGCCGGCGTTCACCAGCAGTCCTTGTGATGCGAGAGCGACGGTAGACGAGGTGTCTAAGGCGAGGAAGGTCTCAGAGCATCGGAGAGTCGAAGAAAAAGATATGGGGCCTTAGCGTATCGTAACAGAATTCCCCCATCCACATCCACTTCTCCTCCTTCAGGTCCTCCCTATCATCAGGCACGATTCTTGCAACCGCCTCCAGTGTTTGCAGTGTTGCGTCGTAACGTTGCCGCATGAGCTGTCGCGTGTTGTCCCTGTTGCGGTTGAGGGTGTGGAAATGGCCCACGGACCCCGATGTCATCGACTGAGTGCTGGCAAATTGAGACATGAGTGTTGAGGTGGTAGTGGTAAGAGAAGAAGAGAACTAGACACGTTACCGGTCTGTGCCCACGTTATACGCGACGCGTTTGCCGAGGTCCATTGTGCTGACTAAGCGCACCGCCACATTCGACTGAGGACGGTCAGCAGCTAAGTCCCCCTCGGATGTAGAGCACATAGTGGCTCTACAGTTATATTCCACCATTTTTAATATATGAGACCTCTGATCTTACTTCTTGGATCGTCTGCATACCATTTTGACCCTTCTTTTCTTCTGCTTAGATTGATTACACCAACCGATCCAACTCGGAAACTCATTATGGGTCGCTGCCAATGGCCCCTTCGGTCCGAATACCCCACAACAGGTTGGATTGATGTTACTTTGCATTTTTGGCACGTTTTCTACCATATTTTTTCATTATCTTCATTTTCGTCTCAGTCAAGCTCACTCGGCAATTCGAAGTTTCGTAGTGTCGGTCCGATTATAATCGGCCGACGACTTGTTGACAGGTAGATTTCCGATCTTACTCCCTACCTCGTCTCTTCCTTTAACCCCATTCTCTTTTGTTTTGCTGATACACTCAATATACAGTCTGGGGTGTGCCCTGGACTATAAGTCTGTATTCTGTGGAACAATAAACATCTTTCGATCCCCTTCGCACTACGGCCCTCCGAGAGTCAACCTCGGCCTTCCGTCCTTTGTAGAATATTACCAAAACCTCCCCATCGTCATCGCTAACATCCCCGGCATCCATCTCCGTCGGTCAGGCGCGGCCGGTGACTTCTTGATCCCCTTGATCTTTCTCAACTCATCACTCGGCCCAGCGGGCGCCGATTATTGTCATTGCAAGCGTCGGCCTTAGGCAACTTGCATCATTGCACTACCCTTTGTCTATCTGGCAGGTCACAGCCCTCGGCAACCCGCCTCATCGTTATCTACCGCCTTCGTCGTCTATCTGGCAGGTCACGGCCTTCGGCAACCTGCCTCATCGTTAGCTACCACCTTCGTCGTCCATCGGGCAAGTCACAGCCTTCGGCAACTTGTCACGTCGTCGTTTCTATTCAACTTCCCTCTGTCGGACCAGTCTCAGCTTTCGGCTGCTAGTCCCTTCGTCTCCTTTACTCTTTATCGGACTAAAGGCTGTCAAGTATAGTTCCTTTCTTGACTCTACAAAGGTCTACTCGTTACAGGGTCCCTTGGGAGAACAAATCGCATTCCCCTTTTTCACAATTACGCTACAG
The DNA here is from genome assembly GCA_038094715.1 of Heimioporus punctisporus. Classification (NCBI taxonomy): domain Eukaryota; kingdom Fungi; phylum Basidiomycota; class Agaricomycetes; order Boletales; family Boletaceae; genus Heimioporus; species Heimioporus punctisporus. Next base: position 21,795 of record JBBPUN010000041.1, on the reverse strand, counting down.
GAGGTAGGGACTAACCATCTCAGCCTCTTCTAGAATTCTTCACCGCAATGTCCTCCCAGACACTCCCTTCATATCCCTAGACCTTCTCCTCCACGGGACCCTCTGTGAACTGGCTTATCCCCAGTCTTCACCTCTCACCTCTCCCTGATACCCTCTGCCCTAGATGCCTTGTTTCTTGGACCCTTCTAGACCTATGACATGCAGAACTCATTTCCGCTTCTTCTCTTTGACTCATCGAACCTTGTAACACATGCATTGAACCTTGTATCACCTGACACTTCTTCCTTTTGATCCCCGTGTACCTTTAGAACCTTCTCCCGCCTCATGGCATGTCTTCTTTGACTCTCTAGAACATTCTTCATCTTAGTCATCACTTTGTCATCGAACTCTGGGACATTATTTAGGTGTTCCCTCTCCGCCACTGTATACTTAGCTTTGATCTACCTGGCACCCCCCCTGTACTTGCCTCTAGGCATCTCTTGTATCTCTCCATATCTTGTATCATCGTCAATCCCACCTTGTACTTGATATCTTCCTCGCCAAGTCCTTGTCTCGCACCCATCCTCTTGAAAAGGCATCTCCTGTCAACTATTCAAAAATTCTCCAAGTCCTTGCTCAAGTCGAGTTATGCTGGAAAGGCATTCGTCTCTCCGATAGACCTCTGCTTGCATGTCTCTACCACTCTCTGACAAGTCTTTGCAGCTAGCCATGCGCTCTCTGATCAGTCTCTCCTTGTCCTGCTAGTGTGAAGCAATCTGGCTGGGTTTTATGGTTAGCCTTGAAAGGTAACCTGTAACAGTGATGGGGATATGGGAGAGGCAAATTGGTTTGGAAGGGGTGAAGGTGATGGAGACAGGTTCAGAGATGGGGGGTCTGGTGGAGGCATGAGAGGTATTGTTGACAAGGGTTTGAGAGGTAGTGAAGTTGGATGGCGAGGAGATGGTTGCTGAGGCAGTGTAGAGGTTGGAGAAGTGGGAGTTGGTCATGGCAGTTGGAGTTCAAGGAGTTTTGCAGAGGTGAGAGGTAAAGACCTTGGGGTGAAGTCTCTTATAGTCATTCAAGGCTTCCTGTGTGTGAGACAGGTCCTTTTCAAGGATCCATGAGTCTTCTTTTGCAGTATACCCCTTCCATCAGATCAGGAAGGAGTGGCAATTAGAAGCTCCCCAGTGGCATATAATTTTCTCAATTTCATATTCTTCACCAGTGATAAGGTCAGATGGAGGGGAGGGGAAGTTCAGACTGTGTATGTTATTTTCGCAATAGGGTGATAAGAGGGAGGCGTGGAAGACCAGGTGGATCTTCCAGGTTCTGGGGAGTCAGAGGCGATAGGAGATGGAGGATAGGACTTTGGTAATGACAAAGGGTCCTTCCCATTTGGGGGCGAATTTCAGGGAGGTGAGAGAGCGATGGAGGTTTCTGGCTTCAAGCCAGACCTTGTCATGTTGTCTGAATGGTTTGAAAGATCGTGTAGTTCTCACTTTCATGACTTGTCTAGCAAGTTCGTGTGTGGCAAGTGCTTCTTCTCTGGCTGCTATGAGAACAGAGAGTCAAGTTTGGACAGCAGGGATGTTGGTTTTGGTAATCACCATTGGGAAGGGGTGGGGTTCATACCTGAGCATCAGGAAGAACGGGGATTTTCTGGTGACAGAGTGGGGGTAGTGGTTGTGCACAAATTCTGTGTGGGAGATCAGATTGGACCATGAGGTGAGGTTATTATGGCAATAGATCCATAAGTACATCTCAATTTCTTGGTTAATGTGTTTGATTTCCCCATCAGTCTGGGGGTGATATGCAGAGGAAAGAGCGAGTTTGTAATTTAGTAGTTTGGCTAGTTCTTTGGCAAATTTGGAGGCGAATTGGGGCCCACAGTCAGAGATGATAGTGTTATAGAGGCCAAAGCAGGTATTGATGCAAGACCTGCCAAGACTGGCTGGTAAGCGTTGTATCACAGGAAGCCTACCTGACCAATGACCTGCCTGGTGAAGCAACCCTACAACCACTTAAGGCTATAGGCCACTCACTTAGGATTGTCGTAGTTGAAAGGAGAAGAGATCTGTGTTCTTTGAGTCTGTTGGTTGTAGAGGAAAACCAAAGAGGATAAACTGAGGTCCTCTTGGCTGGCTCTTGGGCCTTTATATACTACTTATATGTTTATACATGTTTGATACTTAATATTACTATAGAAGTCCTTGCCCTTAGCTCTAGAGATAAGGCTGAGTCAGGTGGAGTCTGTGTGAGTCAGAAAGAAGCAATGGGGATCAAGAATGCTGTGTTACGAAACCCATATTCTGATGCAATGACCGCCAAGGTGTGTGCCCTTGAGAGCTAGTCACAGGAGGTCTAGGGGAAGACGACAACTGACCTGCACCCGAGAGTGCTGAGAAAGTCTCGAGTGGGGGAGAAGTCAGAAGGGGAAGAGTAATGGATGCCCAGTTACTCACTAAGCTTGGTACTGTACTGAGAAGGAGCTACCGAGCAAAGAGAGGAGAATGCCTTGGAGGGGAATACCAAAGGAGGACAAACTGTCGCTCCCTGGCCCATTCTTGGGGTTTATATACTATTCTACTGTTTGTACATGTGTGGTGCAGTTTGTACATATTATAATACAAGTATGGTAATAAGCTGTGCATGACGAGTCATGATGAGTCGTGAGGAGTCATTGGAAGTGGGAGGCTGTGGTATAGCCTTGCTGCGCAGCAGTGGAAATGAAGGAAGCAGTGCAATGCTGTGCCGTGACTCATCAAGAGTCATGAGGTGTTTATGCCAAAGGACAATAGGGCTGGGCTGCGCATTGCAGTGCTGGATGAATAAATAAGCAAGAATGGAAGAAGCGGAAATGAAGTGCATGAGGTGTCCAGCCTCTGCATAGCCATACACAGCACGGAGATGAAGAGCAGAAGGTAGAAGGCTGTGTATGGTGACCAACGTGTTAATGGTCTAGACTTGTCATGTGATGTGTCATGTGATGTGTCATGTGATCATCAAGTTGCGAGCTTCACAATGAAGTCTGAAAACGAGCAAAGAAAAGGAAATAAAATTGGGAAAAATATGGGAAAAATGAGGGTTCGTAACACCACCCCCTCCTTAAAAGTTGACTTCCAGGCGACTAAAAGGTTGCTGGGAAGGATGTCTGCCCAGACCAGGATTAGGAACCTGAATGAACATGGAGGAGAAGTCGGAATTGGAGAGGCGAATGCAACAAGGGGCTGCTGGATTGTTTTTATGGAAATCAGCAATTGCTTCCTTGGAACCGGCCAAGTGAGACAATGGTTCCCAGGTCCGATCAGTTTCATCATAGCCTGCCCAATGGATGAGGTATTCCAGCATCTTGTTTTGAAGACATGAGCTGACAATATAATCGACCTCATATTCCAATTTGCGATTTTCAGTGACCAGCATGGGATTAGGATGTGTGACAGGTTGGTTTTGGAGGCGCTCCTTGTAAGGTTTGATGTGGGAAACATTCACAACCAGGTGAATACGAAGAGTTTTCGGTAATTTCAGTTCAACCACATTTGGTCCAGCTAAACGCGTGACTGAGTAAGGGCCCAACCAATGTTCTGTCAACTTCTGTGAAGCATGAGTAAGTTTCAGATTATTTGTGGAAAGCCAAACTTGACTTCCAGGTGAATAGAGTGGCGGATTGGAATGGTGACGATCTACATTAGATTTCATGCGCGTTTGAGCCGTTGTCAGCTTTTCGCATGTATCAGCGAATTTCGCTATGAAATCTTCTGCCGCAGGTGCTTTTGAGACCTTGTGGGGTTCAATCCCCATGTGAGGTGTAAATGATTTGGTGATGGCAAATGGTGCAGAAGAGGTAGAAGCCTGCTTCTTTGAGTTGTAGGAAAATTGTGCCAAAGCCAGCCAATCAGTCCATGTTTCCTGCCCATTGTGAATAAATAGGCAAAGGTATTGTTGCAGATCTCTATTGGCGCGTTCCGTTTGTCCATCTGTTTGCGGATGGAATGCAGTGGATAGTTTTGGTTTGATACCCAAACTCGAACAAATCTCTTTCATCACCTGTGATGTGAACTGTGGGCTGTGATGTGAAACAATCAAAGATGGTAACCCATGGTTTTTCCAAATGTGGTCAAGGTAAAGCTGAGCAGTTTGCAAAGCAGTGACCGTCTTCTTCATGAGAATGAAACATACTTCTTTTGAGAATTGATCAACCACCACCAGGATGGCGTCAAATCCTTTTGAAAGAGGGAGGTCCGTGATGAAATCAGCAGAGATATCAGCCCAGGGTGTTTTTGGTATTTCTAATAGTTGAAGAAGACCTGATGGTGCTTGATTTGTTGGTTTCATCCGCTGACATTTATCGCATCTAGCGACATAGTCTTTCACCAAGGTAGCCATGCCTGGCCAAAAGTACGAGCGTGACACTAGTTCAAGTGTTTTGTCTATCCCTGCATGTCCTGCAACAGGGGAGTCATGATGAAGCTCAAGGATTTTCATCCTTAACTCCTCGGAATTTGGTACGAAGAGCTGTCCAGCAGCTGTTTTTAAGATGCATTCATCCAAATGGAGTTTGTGTTGTTGACAAAGCTTCATGACTTCACTTTCTCATAACTTTGATGTTTCATTTTGTACGAAGGCTTCCAGTTCATCTCCTGAATCCTTCACTGTGACTGCTTCAACAGTCTTTATCTGCGATGGAGGTATGACCAAGACTTGCTTGTTATCTCCATTAGTGCCTTGAGCATGATCCGATCTCCTTGAGAGAGCATCGACATGTCCCATCTGCTTCCCTGGTTTGTGTTTCCAAGTGAAGTCAAATCTGGATAGGTATAAAGCCCAACGCACCTGGCATTTAGATAGATCTTGCACCGTCATGAAATATTTAAGGTTGGCATGATCATTCCAGATTTTGAATTTGTGGTGTGCACCTTTGAGATAGTGTCTCCATTGCTCTAATGCTTTGATTACACTGAGCATCTCCCTGTCAGCGATTGTGTAGTTTCGCTCTTCTGCAGTCAGGGCATGTGATGAGTAGGCGATGGGATGCCATTTCTCATCTTCTCCTTTCATGGAGAGGATTGCTCCAGTGGCGAAATCCAAAGCATTGGTTTCTACTCTGAATTCCTTGTCTATATCTGGGTAGGCGAGGATTGGTGCCGTGGTGAATTTCTCTTTTAGAGTGTTAAAGGCTTTCTCCTGGCTACTTCCCCAGATGAAGGGTGTGTCCTTCCTCATCAGATCTATGAGAGGTTTCGCATCTTCTGCAAATTCCAGAATGAATCAACAGTAGAAGTTGGCTAATCCAAGAAAGCTTCTGACATTGCGAACTTTCTTTGGTGTCGGCCATTCCCAAATGGCTTTCAGCTTGGTTTCATCCATCTTGATTCCTTCCTCTGAGACTATCATCCCTAGGAATTCTACTTCTTTCTTCTTGAAGAAGCATTTTTCTGGCTTCACGAAGAGATCATGTTCTTCTAACCTGCGAAGAACTTCCAGCATGATTCTATTGTGTTCTTCTTTGTTATCCATTTTTGTAAAGATCATTAGATCGTTGATGTATACCACCATTACTTCATCCATATCAGTGAAGATTTCGTTCATCATCGTTTGAAAGGTGGTGGGTGAATTGCATAGACCAAAGAACATGACTAGAGGTTCGAAAGATCCTCTGTGGCAGATGAAGGCTGCTTTCCATTCATCTCCTTCCTTGATTCATATGTTGTTGTAGCCTAATCTAAGATCCATTTTCGTGAACAACTTCGTGCCTTTCAGTCGGTCCACCAACTGTGAGATGAGCAGCAGCGGATAATTGTTTTTGATTGTGAATGTGTTGAGATATCTATAATCTTGGACCATCCATTTTCATCCATCCTTCTTTGGAACAAAGAATACTGGCGAGGTTTGGGGTGACTTTGAAGGTCTGATGTATCCTTTTCGAAGCTGGTCCTCGATGAATTCGGATACTTCCTTTTGTTCATCGGGTGATAAGGGTATGAGATGCCCCTTCCTCGGTTTAAAGTCCTCTTTGAGATCTATGGTGTGATCCCATGCTTTTCTCAACGGCATGCGTTCTGATTTTTCCTGAGAGAACACTTTCAGATATTTGTGATATCGTCGTGGGACTAGGTCCTTTGGACCTTTCTTTTCTGAGATGAGCTTTTTCAGCTCTTGATCCACCTTTTGTCCTATGCGGATTTCCGCGTATTCCTCAGAATCTATGTATAAGCTCTTGTTGTGCCCATTTGTCTTTAGAGTGGAGGTGACGGCAGGTAGGTGGACAACGGTTCATCTGTATTTCCCCTGAATTCCAATCTATCTGTGGATTATGGCGTTTCAGCCATGTGTAGCCAAGGATCATTTGGTTCTTCCCTAGATCTGTTACTTCGGCCGTCACAGACTCTCTATGTCTGATACACTCCACTACTTCAGGGGCTGTAGGACCCAATACACACAGGTGCAGTGCAGAGGGGCCAGGATCTAGCACGGAGGGCGATTCTGGTGGTCAGAAAAAGGGTTCTGGAGTTCCGGAAGGATCTAGGATGATAACTAAGTAAAAGGGGGTTGTAAGGTCAATAGGAAAGTATAGGAAATGTAAATGAATCAAACTCGACATGGGGCGGTCACAAATACACCCGTCGAAGCTGGAACTGCAGTGATGGGGGAAACCACCAAGAGAACTCAACTTGGAGTTCTCTGGCATGATTTATTCAGGTTTATATACTCTACAGATATTTGTAGTTATGTACATTGTATCTACAGATTGTTCAAGGGTTCTACCCAGGGTATAAAGAGGGTCCTATCGTGTTAGTGTGCAGGCCATGAACCAATGTCAGGTATAGGGGTTCTATGACAAAGAAGGGCACACTATGGGCGTGGGATTCATGTATAAAAATGGAGAGGCGCATAGAATGGAAGCATAGGTTGTAGGGTTTCATTATAGGGTATAGGGTAGTAAGATGATTCCAGAGCATTCCGGGAGTGTCTAGAAAGGTTGTTCTGGTTGGAATGCTCGGAAAGGTGTTTGGGAAGGATAGGGATTGTTCTAGGTTGTGTTGGAATAGTAAAACATATATATATATATGTTGTAAAGTATCTAAATAGTCTTTATAGGGGTTTTGGTACTTGATGAGGTGGGCAAGTAGTTCGGAAAGGTGGTTCCGGTCCGGAAGGGCTCGGAAGGGTCAGAGTGATGATCGGAAAGTGTGAGAGTGCTTTGGAAAGCAAGGGGATAGCTAGAAATGACTGTAGTATTGTTTATAGCATTCTATACATAGTGGGGGATATGTTAAGTGTTTATTCTATTGAAGTGGCCCATTGTGGGTCGGAATGGGTCGGAACAGTTTGTTGGAACAGTAGTTCCGGTCGGAACATCGGAAAGAAAGAAGGTTTTCTAGCCATTTGTTACAATGTCTGTTGAAATTCATGATGACATTTGCAATGTGGGTTATTTTCCCAGCGGAATTATGTGTTCATCCACATTGTAGACTTCTATAGGTCATTCGAGCTTTGTGATGGGAAATTTGCATTCCTCGATCCACTGTTTATCCACGAAGACACAATTTGCTCCTGAGTCCAATAAGGCATCGACCTTGGACCAGTGTTTGGTGTTCTTCATTGAACAAATGCGAATTGGGAGCTTTAACTCCTTTGTGGGTCTAAGCGTTCTAATCGCTTTTCCCATGCCTGTGGAACCAAATCCTGCCTCTCCTCGTTTTGTGTTATCGAGTTCATCTGTTTCCTAGATGGAAGCATTCTCTATCTTTTCCAGTATTAGTTGAGTGATTCTATCGCCTTTTTTGACTTGGAATGCTTCTTGAGAGAAGTTCATTAACAGGACCTTTACGTCCCCTCGGTAGTCAGTGTCTATGACTCCTGCTCCGACATGAATGTGGTTCTTAGCGGCTAAACCACTTCTTGATGCTATCCTCCCATAACAGCTTTCAGGGATTGCCACCGATATTATCGTGTTAACCAATCCTTTCCCCATCGAGGGAATAGTTAGGTTCTTGACGGAATAAAGATCATACCCTGCTGCTTGGTCTGACCCTTTTGTAGGCATCATTGCATCAGATGAATTCTTCTTTATTAGAAGTCGTTTCGGGGTTTGTTGGGTTATTTTGTTTAAAGCAGAATTAAGCACTGGTTTAATGCCCTGGCTAAGCTTTGGCTTTGTAACCGAAGGCCCTGCTTGGCTGCTAGAAATAGAAATGTCTCCGGATTCGTCTGATAGATGATCAACAGTCAAGCTGGCATATTGATTCTGTGTTGTTACCCTTTGAATGTCAACAAGATTGCCTGATTCAGTCTTGTTGCTTAGGCGTTTTCCGCCCTAGTCTCTGTTTTGTATAGATCATAGAAATGAGCCTTCATTTTGTTGTAGTTCATGCTGCAGATTGCCCTTGGTCGTGGGTCTGTATCTCCTAAAGAGTAGGGTTCTTCCCATGTCTCTTCGGCTTCTGATTCTAATGATCAAATTTGCCTTCCTTTCCCTTTTAGTAGAGGAAAGTTCTTGGTTTTGCACGTGTCTTTGTGCTGTCCCCACCATTTGCAATTTCTGCATTGCTTGGCTCCTGGATGCTTCTTTGTCCAGTGGTCCAATGAGTTACAGATAAGACATTTCTTCTGCTTGTCAGAGGAAAACGCACAGATTTCTTCCTCGGTTTCTTCTTCAATGGTGCCAATGTCCATGTGGTCATCGCGTGTGAATTTAGCACCTATTGTGGGTTTGAATAGGAAGGGAATTGCTTCTTGAGCGTTTCCTATCTCCCTTATCTTCCTGATCAAGAGAAGGTGATCTTTCCATATCTTGTGTGATCTATCAGGGACTTGTTCCAAGAGTTTTGCCAGAATGGACTGCCTTGTATGCGTTTTGAAGAACTGGATCAACTGGTCATTCAAGAACTGAGCCATTACCTATAGTGACTCTGCCCTTGCAATGAAAGCATCTGTCTTCGAGTCCTTTTGATAGAGGGCTTCAAATTGTCTGACATAAGCATCTCTTTGGTTCGTCTTTCTGAAGAAAGAGTGGACATCTTGTTCTAACTGAGTCCAAGTGTATGGAACGAGGTCGTTCATCTTTTGGATATGGGACTGTGCGAAGATTCCAGCTTCTTGTCCTCGTAGCCTAGATAGAACTGCAAAGATTGCTTTGTCTGATTCTGGAGGAATGGTCTTTTCATGAACCTTTAGCCATGCGGTCATCTTGGTCCACCAAGCGTCAAACTTGAACCATTCTCCATTGAATTCACCCGGATCGGCGAATACTTCAACCTTGGTTCCTACCGAAGCAGAAGTTTCCCTTCTGTCTTTGGCAACATCTGCAAGCTTTTGCTCTGCTATCAAGAGATCGCTTCTCAGTGAAGAGGCTGATATCTCTTGTTGTGCTATCTGCGTCTGCAGTGCTGTGATTGTGCCCATAGCTCTTATCAGGTCTCCTCTGACAATCTGTAGATTGAGAGCATCATAATTCAACTCTTTGACGAGCTGATCCAGTTTTTGTTTTACTGGAATGTTAGGGTCTTGTAACACCTTCCGAGTCTGTTTGGAAATTCCTGCAAGCTCAGACATTGTTTAAATCTGCTCGATTTCCTCTTTGGTGAGTGTGGAAATTTGCGTGCTCCAGATGGGGTCTACCTCAATGTAGTTGGGTGACTCTCTCCTTTCGAAGTGGACTCTGAACCAGCAATTTGCTAGTGCCTCTATCAGGTTTTCCCTGACATTGGAGAATATCCAAGTAACGAACTGTTCTTCTGGTACAGTCGTGAGGTCGTCAAGCGAATTGTTTGTGGCTCCTGCCTCAGATACTTCGTCTGGTTGATCCTCGTTTAAAACTGGAAAGTCCCAGCTGGGATCTGTCTGATTCCAATTGGTTGTGGGGTCATTGATTTCTTCTTCATTTCTCCAAACTTGGGCTGTGCCTTTCTGGTCTGCAGTCTCCCAACCAGTGGTTTGATCTTCTTGATCTTGTTCACTCCCAGACGTACCTTTAGTCTCAGACTTTGGACTTAAAAGTACTTTTGCGTCTGTGAGGGCGAATGAAAATAAATTTGAAGCAACTCTGCACTCGAAAGCGATGCCTGTTCCTTTGAATAGGATTAGGCCTAGGAAAAGTCCTAAAAAAGTGAGGAGATAGAAGAAATAGCGGTAGAAGATGAAGATGAGCCCGATAGCAAATAGATTGTTAGAGATGGAGGTAAGGGATGCTTTCATCTAGTACGGGGTTCGGCATGGTACCCGTAAAGCTTGGCGAGGTCGTAAAGTAGACGCCCCGTTCCCTTCTATGCGTGACCACTGGGGTAAGGCAAATGTAACCTGTTGCTCCTGATAGCACTCTCTGCGTTCTCTCAATCTCTGCACGCGTTGCTGCGAGTCTCAAAGCAGGGGAGGAGTGCTGTAAATTTGTCAGCGTATATTCTGTAAAATCCTCCATGCCTGTTCTTGTCCTTCTCTCCTGAGTTCTTCCTCTCTGCGTTCCTTAATCACTCTCCTGATCTCCTGGTCTGCTAACCAGTTGTTGACAAGGTTGTCTTCAAAGCGTTCTCTGATGATGGAGTACTGAGCGATCTCCAAATGAATGGCTCGACTCGTACCGCTGTTCGTCCCTAAGCGCTTCTTCTCTCTGAAATACCCTCTCGGTGGATGGGCTTCTCTGGATTGGAACTACAGGTCCTGGGTTGTAATCATTGGGGTCCTCCCACTGAACTCCGGCTCTGTTCTCTTGGTTGATTAACTTGTAAACCTTCTGTCCCAGGAAAGCTTCTGCTAACAGGGATGGCAGGTGAGATGTATGTGTTGGTAGAGCTAGCTCTGTGTCTGCTCTCCTGATGTGGTTGACGGGGGTAGTACTGGCCCTCTTCGTCAGCTAATGGTGTGGCGGTGTCAACTATCTGCTCGTGACGCACCTCCCTGCTTCGCTTGTGGCAAAGGAGACCTCGGATCCTTCTAACTTGACTGCATAGGTGTTCAAAGACACTGACAAGCAGTTGGCGTCCGCTGTTCAGTTCAAGAGAAGTGATTGCCCAGCGAGACTCACTGGTCTCGGTGAAGTCTTCAAAGAATCTTGTTCTGTAGGTGTTCTTTGAACCTCTATTCTTGTAGATGCTTCTGAGAGGCACTCTGACGAGTAGGGTGAGAAGCGTTTAACTTCTTCGTCCCTAGCAACGATGACACACCAGTAAGGCTGCTCACAGGTAGCTAGTCTGCTTTGTCCTAGGCTTGGTGCAATGGAAACCTGTCTATCCTAGACTTGGTGCGATTGCAAAGTTTGTCCTAATGATGCAATGACTGCCAAGGCGTGTGCCCTTGAGAGCTAGTCGCAGGAGGTCTAGGGAAAGATGACAACTGACCTGCACCTGAGAGTACTGAGAAGGTCTCGAGTGGGGAAGAAGTCAGAAGGGGAAGAGCAATGGATGCCCAGTTACTCACTAAGCTTGGTACTGTACTGAAAAGGAGCTACCGAGCAAAGAGAGGAGAATGCCTTGGAGGGGAATACCAAAGGAGGACAAACTGTTGCTCCCTGGCCCATCCTTGGGGTTTATATACTATTCTACTGTTTGTACATATGTGGTGCAGTTTGTACATATTATAATACAAGTATGGTAATAAGCTGTGTGTGACGAGTCATGATGAGTCATGAGGAGTCATTGGAAGTGGGAGGCTGTGGTATAGCCTTGCTGTGCAGCAGCGGAAATGAAGGAAGCAGTGTAATGCTGCGCTGTGACTCATCAAGAGTCATGAGGCATTTATGCCAAAGGATGATAGGGCTGGGCTGCGCATTGCAGTGCTAGATGAATAAATAAGCAAGAATGGAAGAAGCGGAAATGAAGTGCATGAGGTGTCCAGCCTCTGCATAGCCATACACAGCACGGAGATGAAGAGCAGAAGGTAGAAGGCTGTGTATGGTGACCAATGTGTTAATGGTCTAGACTTGTCATGTGATGTGTCATGTGATGTGTCATGTGATCATCAAGTTGCGAGCTTCACGATGAAGTCTGAAAACGAGCAAAGAAAAGGAAATAAAATCAGGAAAAATATGGGAAAAATGAGGGTTCGTAACATATTCATGCCCTATTTTTCCTGATATTTCTATCATTTTTCCCAACTTTCTACAACAACATCCAACCTCTACACTACAAAAGCCAACAAGTGCTGACTAATGCATCACATGACTATCACATGATCATGATCTAGACCCACAACACAAGTTTCCTTTCTATTTCCACTTTGACTCATTCTTTTAATTTCCACTTCTTCCAATCTAGACCCTTTACTTCTAGACCACATGCTAGACACATGATGGCCTCACCCTTTTAATTACTGCACCTCATTTCTCTTATCTTTCATTACCGCTCACAGCCTCTTTCATTTCTGCTCTTCTTAAGGCTGTGGTACAGCATTCTTAATCCCTGTTGCTTCTTTCTGACTCACACAGACTTTGCCTGACTCAGCCTTATCTCTAGGGCTAAGGGCAAGGACTTATATGGTAATATTAAGTACCAAACATATACAAACATATAAGTAGTATATAAAGGCCCAAGAGCCAGCCAAGAGGACCTCAGTTTGTCCTCTTCGGTTTTCCTCTACAACCAACAGACTCAGAGAACACAGATCTCCTCTTCTCTCTTTTTCGACTATGACAATTCTAAGTGAGTGGCCTATAGCCTTAAGTGGTTGTAGGGTTGCTTCAGCATGTGTTACAAGATTTAAAGAAGAAGCGGAAATGAACTAGAGTGTTCAAGAAAATGAGGTATCTAGGGTAGAGGGTATCAGGGTTCAGAGGGTGAAGACTGGGAATAAGCCAGTTCAAGGGATTTCCATGGAGGAGAGTGTCCAGGGATGCGAAGGGAGTGTCCAGGAGGACATCATGGATGATCTATTGAGGATTCAAGAGAGTGCTGGTGTTTACCAGCGTTCCTTGTGATGCAAGAGCGACAGTAGACAAGGTGTCTAAGGTGAGGAAGATCTCAGAGCATCGGTTGTGACAAAGAAAAAGAGGTGGGGCCTTAGTGTATCGTAACAGATGATATACAATAGGAAAACATATGATATGAGTGGATGACATATGACAGGACTGTTATGATTTCATCCTTTTCTTTCGTAAACCCTACATTTTGGACTTATCTTTTCTTTTCATCTATGATGACTAATCATTCTATTACTTTCCAGAAGATTCCCTCACTTGCTTAGTCATTGTTTCCACCACATTCTATGAACTTCCTTTGCTTACCTCATTTGTATGTCCATATTTGTCCTTTAGGGCATATATACCCTTCCATCCCACTGCCCTTCCTTCTCTCTTAACTTTGATCTGCTTGAGTTCCCCTTGTGTATCCTTACCTTCAAATATATCTGCCCTTTGGGCCCTTCTACTCCTTGACGTCTGGATGTACGCTTGAATGATCCACTTGACCTTGCTAGCAGCCATCTTGCTGTGTCAAAGGTCTCCCTCTCACCCTTGACCCTTGGGACTAGATCGAGTTTTGCGTCCAAACTATGGACATAACAAAAGATCAAAGTTCTTGTGACAGGCTACCCTTGCTGTACCACCCAACATTGCATCCCCACCCTCTATGTGGCAACCCAACCTTGTCACCTCTGACCACTCTGACCCTGACTTGTCATTGTCATCTCCATACAACAATTCCTCCAATGTTGACATTTGAACCGAACCAGACAACACCCAACAACTCTCCAATGAGTTCTCAATGTCTTTGACCATCCCTTGCATCCCCACCCCACCCTCACCAACACCTGTCGCCCTCCACTCGCAACCCTCTACCACCACTATCTCACACCTTCCCCTCCCAACCACCACCCCCCACTATGGCAACTAAACCTATGGAACTCCACCTTGGGACACCTAAACCCTTCAACAGTGACCTGAAGAAGGCTGAAGCATGGCTTATCACCATGCAATCCTATCACCTTGTCAATGAAGCAGTATACGACACCCATGACAAGAAGATCGTCTACACCCTCTCCCACATAATGGAAGAACCAGCTGCCAATTGGGCCAATACCCTTAGGCAAAATGCCTTTGCTCTTCCTACCCCATCTTTCAGGACCTGGACTGACTTCATCTCCACCTTTAACAAGGCGTTTAAGACCCACAATACCAAAAACAACACCATCTCTTGGCTTGCCACCACCACCATCTTGAATGGAGCTCAGCTAAACGAGTATCTCACTGAATTCCAAAACAAAGTTGCCCTCTCCAGGATCCAAGAGGACTCTATCCTCATCAACCTCCTTGCTTCCAGGCTCCCACAACATGCCATGGAACGAATTTACTCTATGGACACCATCCCCACCACCATCAAGGAATGGTACGACAAAGCCATCCATTTCCAGACAGTTTACAACCAAATCAAAGAGCTGGGGAACCGAACCCATCAGACCCAAACTCGCCTTCTTCCTCATGCTAACTCCTCACCCACTCCCCCTACCAAGGACCCCAATGCCATGGATGTAGACACTGTCCAGGTTCCCAAGCTAACTCCTGATGAATGAAAGAAATGTGTAGCAGAAGGTCTCTGTTTCCATTGCCGAAAGAAAGGGCATCTATCCTCAGCCTGCCCCATGTTCCCCACCAACAACGGGGGGCCAAAGCCAAAGCCACCAAAGACAAAAAGGTTCAGAAGGTGGCCCAACCCGAAACGATCCCCAACCTCATCAAGATAGAAGATGAGGAAGACGAAGACAATGCCAAGGCCACAGTAGCCAAGGTTTCCACTAGAGATTTTTGAAAGGAGAGGTCGATTTGACACAGACACCCTCCTCTACTTCTGTTCATGTATTTGTAGCCAACTTAACAAAGAAAAACATACACCTTCCACTTTCGATAGTCACAACTACTTCTACCCCAAGAGACGTCAAAACCACCACCCTTATCGACTCCAAAGCCAACCTCTGTTGCATCGATTGGAACTTCATCAACAAACACAAACTACTGAAAGAATGACTTCCCCAACTATTCCCATTGTCAACATCAATAATTCATCTAACAAAACAGGAAAAATTAAGTTCACCTCCACATTGTTTCTTCAAATCCAAGGCCTCCACCAAAAGGTCAAATTCTATGTCATGAACTGCGGAAGCAGCAACCTTATCCTTGGCATGCCCTGGCTCAAAAAGACCAACCCCACCATTGACTGAAAAGCCAAAACCATCTCAACCCCTGTCAAAAACAACAAAACCCCATCTTCAGACCCAGAATTTGACCTTAAACTCTGACAAGCTGCCAGACTTGCCTCCCCTCCCCCAACCCCCAGAGTCATCCGACACATTAACACTGATGTTATCTATGATGAAAAGCTGTACAACTTCATAGACTATGAAACCACCAGCCACTTCCATCCCATCTCAGATCTCACTCAGTATCATTGCAACCAAGTCCTAAAACATGGGGCTCACTTCCAATACATCACCCCCACTGTCATCTTGGCCTTCACCACTGCCAACAAACTTGTGATCGACACAGAGAGATAAAAACCTCCTCCAAAACTCCCTGTTGAATTTGCCATGTTCTCTTTAGTCTTCTCTAAAGAATTAGCCAATCATGTTCCCCCTTCTCATCCCTACGACCATGCCATCCATCTAGACGATTCCTTCTCTCCCAAAGTTGGAAAGATCTATCCCCTCATAGAAACCAAATAGAAGGCCACCGAGGAATTTCTTGATGAAAACTTGGCTTTGGGAAAAATCTGACCCTCTCAATCTCCTCAAGCCGCTCCCTTCTTCTTCGTTAAAAAGAAGGACAGGAAGTTACAACCCTGTCAAGATTACCGATATCTCAATGAGCATACCATCCGTGATGCCTACCCCCTTTCTCTTGTCTCTGATCTCATCAACCAACTCAAAGGAGCTTGCCTCTTTATGAAATTTGATGTCATATGGGGCTATAACAATGTCTGTATCAAGGAAGGCGACCAATGGAAAGCTGCCTTCATCATCCACAAAGGAATTTTCAAACCCACCGTGATGTTCTTTGGCATGACCAACTCCCCCGCCACTTTCCAACAATTCATGAACAACTCGTTTAGAGATATGATCACCAAAGAATGGCTAGTCATCTACATGGATGACCTTTTCATCTTCTCCCCTGATAAAAAGATCCACAACGAATGAACCAAACAAGTCCTTCAACAAATGGAAGAACTCAACTTACACCTCAAATTAGAGAAATGCACCTTCGCCACGACAGTAGTTGACTATCTAGGAATGATCGTTAAACCCGGACAACTCACCATGGATCCAGTAAAGCTTGCAGGTATCACAGACTGGCCCACTCTGCAAAAGCTCAGTGATGTCCGGTCATTCTTGGGCTTCACCAACTTCTATTGAAGGTTTATCCCCAACTTCACCACCCTCACACAACCACTCCTCAACCTGACCAAAAAGTCCCAACAGTGGCACTGGACTTCCATCCATCAAATGTCTTTTGACTCACTTAAGAAAACATTCCTCTCTGCCCCTGTCCTGTCTCTCCCTGATCCTGCACAACCCTTTGCCATCACCACAGATGCCTCCAAGTTCGCCTCAGGAGGTGTCCTCCTCCAAACCGACACCAACAGTGATTGGCACCCATGCTCCTACCTCTCTCAATCCTTTGGGGAAGCTGAACAGAACTATGACATCTACAACCATGAACTACTCATCGTCATCCGTTCTCTGAAAACCTGGTGACACTACCTACATGGTTCCCCTTTCCCAGTACAGGTCTTCACCAACCACAAAAACCTCACCTATTTCCACCAACCCCAAAATCTAAATTGACGACAAGCCAGATGGCTTTTAGATCCTCCAACTTTGATCTTAAAATGATCCACATCCCTGGAAAACTCCTTGCAGCCCCTGATGCACTCTCCTGCTGCCTCGACCTTCTCCCAGACTGCGATGACAATGTCGGCACCACTCTCCTTCCCCCTTCCCTCTTCATCAACTTAATTGACTCTGCCCTTTTGGAAAAACTCGCTGCCTCCTCCATCTCCAACCCCCTTGTCCTTGATGCCCTCTGGGCTCTTGACAGCAAAACCCCCTCCACCCTCTGCTCTTACCTCTCAGACTGGCATTACAACACGGACATCCTGACCTTCAAAGGTCACGCCTACGTTCCCAACAACCCCTCCCTCCACCACTCTATCATCTCCCGGTGCCATGACCACCCCTCTGCCAGCCACCCAGGCTTCCTTAAAACCCACCAACTAGTCTCCGCTGATTTCTGGTGGCCTGGCCTCACCTTCTATGTTCACTCTTACATCATCAGTTGCTCTTCCTGCCAGCAGCACAAGGTTAACACCCACCCATCAACACCACCCCTTACTCCCATCCCCTCTTTCTGCCTCTGCCTCTTCTAACAGATCTCCTGCGATCTCATCACCAATCTCCCCCCCTCCTCTGGCTTTGACTCTCTTCTGGTCATGATCGACCATGACCTTACTAAGGGGGTAATTCTCTGCCCTACCAAGAAAACCATGACAGCTAAAGGGATAGCCAACCTCTTCTTTCACAAAGTTGACACCTGTTTCAGCCTCTATGACACCATCATCTCAGATTGAGGCCTCCAATTTGCCTTGGAATTCGCCAAAGAACTGGCCAAACTACTAAACTACAAACTAGCCCTCTCCTCCACCTACCACCCCCAGACTGATAGAGAAACCAAATGAGTCAACCAAGAAGTGGAAACCTACTTATGAATTTACTGCCACGACAACCCCACCTCTTGGTCCAACCTAATCTCCCATGCAGAATTTGTGCACAACCACCGCCCACACTCCATCACTGGCAAATCTCCATTCTTCCTGATGCTCGGATATGAACCCCACCCCTTCCCCATGGTAATTGCTGACACCAATATTCCTGCCATTCAAACCCAACTCTCCATCCTCACTGCTGCCCGAAAAGAAGCCCTTGCAGCACATGAACTGGCCAGGCAAGTCATGAAAGCTAGGACCACCCAGTCTTTCACCCCATTCAAGTGAAATGACCAAGTCTGGCTTGAAGCTTGAAACCTTCGTCGATCCCTCACCTCTCCCAAGTTCGCCCCCAAACGGGAAGGCCCCTTCACCATTATGGAAGTTCTATCTCCCATCTCTTATCATCTCTGCCTCCCAAAAACTTGGAAGATCCATCCAGTTTTCCATGCCTCCCTCCTATCACCCTATTGCGAAAACAATGTACACAGCCTGAACTTCCCCTCTTCCCCACCTAACCTTATTGCCGGAGAAGAGGAATACGAAATAGAGAAAATCACACAATACTGTGGCTCTTCTAATCGCTGTTCCTTTCTGATCTGATGGAAAGAGTATACTATGAAAGAAGACTCCTGGATCCCAGAAAAGGATCTGTCTCATGCCCAAGAGGCTTTGACCGACTATAAAAGACTTCATCCCAAAGTCTTTCCCTCTCAACCCACTCACACTTGAACCACCATGACCAACCTCCACTTCTCTAACCTCTACTCCGCTTCCTCTATCTTGTCCCCCTCAGACCTCTCTACCACCCTTGTCAATGACAACTCTCACGCCCCCACCAGACCCCCAACCCCTGAACCTGTCTCCTTAGCGTCCACCCCTTCTGAGCACATCTGCCTGTCCTGTCTCCCCATTACCTCTGTACATGTTCCCCTCTCGGCCTATCACCTCCACTAAACTCCCCTCCCTCAAATGTATATCAGGTCAATGGAGTACTTCCTCCAGGACCCTCGCTTTGCCATCCCCCTTCAATCTTATTTAGACATTGACTCTGCATTATTTTCCCTCCACTCTGCCTATTTGACCTTGCTTTCTATTATTCAATACACCAACCCCCATATCACCTCCACATCTGCCACAGCCAACCTTGTCTTCCTTTGCAGCCATATCCACTCCCTTGCCACCACCATGCAAGTCTGCCTCAACAATGCCTTCTATCAAATGGAGATAGGAGAATTTTCAGGAGATATCAACTGATACCTAAGGGAACTGAACAAACAAGTCCCTACTAGTGCTCCATCACCCCCATCCGCATCCTCCTCCCCCATAACTCAAGAGGAAGAAGCCATCTTACTTCAAACCAAAACCTGGTGGAATGGTGCAGGAGATGTCCAACCACTCCCAACCAACCATTCTCGCTACAACCAGACATGCTTCTACTGTCAACACCTCAGACACCGGCAAGTAGATTGTAACCTCTATTGCTGCCCCTACTGCACTCTGTTCGCCCCCGGACACCCACAATATCGTTGCCTCCTTCATTGCCCCTCTCCTACTTCACCCTTCTCCTCCTCTTCATCTACCTCTTCTACACACCACCCCCATTGTCCTCTCACAGCGCATATCACCTCTGGACCTCCCCCTCAATGTCTCTATAGTCCATCCCCCCGGACTATGACTCTCAAGATGCTGATGACCAATTTGACGACACTGCATACACTAATATGATGGGTTCCCCTGGAGGTAGTTCGTGTTTGGACTTGTAAGGTATCCTCAGCGGTCTTTCAGATCTAGTACAGGGGTATTGTTATGATTTCATCCTTTTCTTTCATAAACCCTACATTTTGGACTTATCTTTTCTTTTCATCTATGATGACTAATTGTTCTATCACTTTCCAGAAGATTCCCTCACTTGCTTAGTCATCATTTCCACCACATTCTATGAACTTTCTTAGCTTACCTCATTCATATGTCCATGTTTGTCCTTCAGGGTATATATACCCTTCCATCCCACTGTCCTTACTTCTCTCTTAACTTTGATCTACTCGAGTTCCCCTTGTGTATCCTTACCTTCAAATATATCTGCCCTTTAGGCCCTTCTACTCCTTGACATCTGGACATATGCTTGAACAATCCACTTGACCTTGCTAGCAGCTGTCTTGCTGCATCAAAGGTCTCCCTCTCACCCTTGAATCTCTATGGATAAGATCTTTACCCAGAACCCTTGACCCTTGGGACTAGATCAAGTTTCGCGTCCAAACTACAGATGTAACAAGGACAATCTATGACATGAGGGGATAACATATGAACATATAGGGGTGACATATAAGTCTGATGTATCAACACATCATGCTTGAATAACATAATGGGATGACATATATTTTTGATGCATTGGTGCATTGTTATGTGACATAATGTACACTATGACCCATGTGACATGACAGTTATCATACTTTTGCATCACCCCTGTATGAAAAGACCATAGTATAATGTATCACTGGACCAGGATTTTGTGAGCATGCTAACCAATTGTGATGATGGCCCTTCTGTGACAAGATTAGATTGCCAGATATAGAATATAATCTATTATAAAGCCCTTATAGACTTCCAAATAATATATAATCATTAGAACATTCACTCTTGATGGCAGAGGTTGCCAAGTGATTTTAACACAGTTCAATTCCTATACAATAAGCTGGGATATTTGAAATGTGCAAATTAGATTATATTGTATTATCTATAGTATTTAATATCATATGAATGGCCCAGTTGAAATCTTATCTATATCCTATGATCTCACTTTCACACATTGAATACCAACATTCAACCAAAGTGAAATATGTAATCATGCTGGATAATGTAGAAGTTTATAGGGTTGGTGCAAAACATGGGTACTACATACATTTTGTTCAAGGTCTTTGTCAATCATCACATGTACATTGCACACTCAATTAGTTTTTATTTGCTATTTGTGCTAACATCCAGTTGTAACTCCATAGTACAACATGAGATTTGGATAGGAAATATAAAAGAGATTGTTAAAGATGTCTTGGTCACCCCAACAGAGACATATTTTGTCTGTAAACTGGAGTCCAAACTGCAGGACAACTGACAATGGTCTAGAAGTCTTGATTGCAAGATGATGTGTATCCGATTTACCACCAAATGTCTCACTGCAATAAAAAGGCATTAATTGTCAACAGTGAAGGCCAATTAGGTATGTACTTTAAGATGAGGGACTGGTCCTGAGTAGTCCACCTTATATAGCAGTTCTAATGTAGTTTGCAAGCTGAAAGGTGCAGAGCTGAAGGCAGGTCTTGTTCTCTTTGTTATCTCTGTGCTCTGCCATGTGCTTCTGGAGGACAGTTGGCATTGGAGCAAATGAATTTATACAGGTTGATGGCCACAAGGGTGGAGTTGAAGCTGGTATAAATGGTATCTGTCATCAGGTGATAAGTAACGATGGCATTGTTGGAGATGAGAGAGGGTGATGAGGTTGATGATGGTCTCGAACTGCTGCTGTATGCTGATGCCTGATGACTGCCTAGGGAGGTGTGTGAAATGACAAGCCTCCTTCAAAAACAGTCCAACAAATCAGATTAGTTGTTGGTATGTCAGGCAGTCCATAGGGGACATGCACCTTGGTATTGTTATATTGCACTAATGGCTTGGGACCATGACAATGGTGGGAAGGTTTAACATTGCACTGCTGACAGGTAAACTGCATAACATATCACTTTGGCTGTTAGGAGGAAGTCCTGGCAAAGTGGTACATGCACTTTTCCTTTTGACAATACAGTGTAGCTTGTCTCCATGTTGCCTAGCAGAGCCAAGGGTCTGCTGAATGGCTAACTTGCAAGCCCAACAGGTGCCCACCAGAGCTTAGTACTCTGACGCTGTGATATTAAAGGTGTTGGTGTGTGAGAGCAGCTGGAATATACTGGAGCTTAGTTATGTTAGAAGTTACAATTATTGGGTAATCACATGATGGTAATCGATTTACGGATAGAGTGTAAGAAAAACCATCAAGAGCAACTTCAGTGTGAGTTTACAACAAAAAATGATATAAGTCCATTTTCCCCTCTTTCTCACAAACATCACTATCTGAATCATTTTCAAGGTCATCATCATCATCATCATT
>JBBPUN010000040.1:0-35228 GCA_038094715.1 Heimioporus punctisporus | reverse complement strand
AAACGATAAAAGCGAAGATGTGTGGAAAGCCTATGACCACAAGAAGGTGAATATAGTCGTAGGCAGAAATGTACATACCAAAGAGATGATGAAAGGTGGGGCGAAGCGAAGAGATGACTAGAATATGAGAGGAAAGGAAAGAAATTGTAACACATCCTCTTGGGAAGGCATCTCCCGTTGACTATTCGAACACTCTCAAAGCCCTTGCTCAAGTCGAGTTACGCAGGAAAGGCACTCCTTTCTCAGATAGACCTCTGCTTCTGCACGTCTCTTCTGCTCTCTGACAAGTCTTTGCAGCTAGCCATCCGTTCTCCGATCTACTTCTCTCTGTCTAGCTAGTGTGGAGCAATCCTGCTAGGTTTTACGGCTAACCTTGAAGGTAACCTGTAACATATACTATTCTACTGTTTGTACATGTGTGGTGCAGTTTGTACATATTATAATACAAGTATGGTAATAAGCTGTGCATGACGAGTCATGATGAGTCATCGGAAGTGAGAGGCTATGGTATAGCCTTGCTGTGCAGCAGCGGAAATGAAGGAAGCAGTACAATGCTGTGCCATGACTCATCAAGAGTCATGAGGCATTTATGCCAAAGAATGATAGGACTGGGCTGCACATTGCAGTTCTGGATAAATAGATAAGAAAGAATGGAAGAGGCGGAGATTAAATGCATGAGGCATCCAGCCTTTGCATAGCCATACACAGCATGGAAGTGAAGGTCAGAAGTAGAAGGCTGTGTATGGTGATCAAGTGCGATGGTCTAGACTGTGTCATGTGATGTATCATGTGACTTGTCATGTGATCATCAAGTTGCAAGTTTCACAACAGAGTCTGAAAACGAGCAAAAGAAGGTGAAATAAAATAGAGAAAAATATGGGAAAAATGAGGGTTCGTAACACATGCTGCCCAGACATCCACTCCAGAAGCCAAACCAGATAGCTCCACCAAGGAGCCAAAAAAATAATCCACAACTCCTGTGACTCTGCATGGTCAGGAGATTGCATTGACCCAACCCGTGCACTCAAGGAGATCCGTCTCAATGCATCCACTCTTTCTGACCTCCAATCCCTCATGCCTTTCATCTCCCTTATCTCATATGACATTCCCTCTATTTCCACACTTGTAGACTCTGGATCTTCCAATTGTTTTGTAGATACAACTTTTGTTAATAATCATGGACTTTCTACCTATCCTGTGCCACCCTTACTCCTTCGACTTTTCAACAGCACTTCAAACTCCACCATTACCCAGGCAGCAGACCTCTCTGTTCGCTTCCCCTCCAGCAACATCACTCCAATGACATTTTATGTCACTCCGTTGGATGGATCATATTCACTTGTTCTAGGACACAACTGGCTGACCTGCCACAATCTGTTGATTGATTGGGTTCACAGCAGTATCTCATTCCAAACACCCAAGCATGCCAGTTCAACACCTTTGAGCTCACCTCCACAGCCTCTGGACTCTCCTCCTCCAGCTGATCTTCCTCCTCTGGATGTCACCAACTTCTCTGAATGAAAGGCCCCACCCATTGCACTCATCAGCACTCCAGCCTTCACCCTTGCCTGCCGCCTTGAAGGCTCTATCCAGTTCAGTATCCAGCTCTGCCCTACAGAGAGCCAACTCTGCTCCACCACCACTTCCTCCAAAACAGTCAACCTTTCCTCCATCCCCAGTGAATACCACAACTTCACCAACGTGTTCAGCAAGAGCAAAGCCTCCAAGCTTGCTCCACATCGCAAGCACAATCTCAAAATCAACATTGAGGAAGGAGCCTCTCCTCCATTTTAGGCACCACCTATTCCCTCAGTCCCTCTGAGTTGGACTCCCTCCGGACCTTCATTGACGAACATCTAGCAATAGGGTTCATATGTCTGTCTTCCTCCACCCATGCCACTCCGGTCCTCTTTGTCCGCAAGAAGGATGGTTCACTCCACCTATGCATCAACTTTTGAGGACTCAACAAGATCATGAAAAAGGACCAATATCCACTCCCAAGAATCTCCAATCTCCTGGATGCTCCCAGTTGCGCTAAGATCTACACCAAGATTGATCTCCAGCATGCTTACCATCTGGTCTGCATCACAGAAGGAGATGAATGGAAGACCTCCTTCCGCACTTGTTACAGGTCGTACAAATGGCTTGTTATGCTGTTCAGCCTCACCAATGCTCCCACTACGTTCCAATGGTTCGTCAATACCATCTTCGCCAATCTCCTCGATGTTTGCGTCATCGTCTACCTTGATGACATCCTTATCTACTCTGCTGACACAGTGTCTCACAAAGAGCATGTCTGGGAAGTACTCCGACGTCTCTGAAAACACGGCTTGTATGTGAAACCTGAGAAATGTGAGTGGTCCACCAACTCCACGGAGTATTTGTGAAGCAACCCTACAACCACTTAAGGCTATAGGCCACTCACTTAGGATTGTCATGAAGAGAAGAGAGAAGAGACTAGGAGATCGGTGTTCTCTGAGTCCATTGGTTGTAGAGGGAAAACCAAAGAGGACGAACTGAGGTCCTCTTGGCCGGCTCTTGGGCCTTTATATACTACTTTCTGTTTGTACATGTTTGGTACTTAATAATACTATATAAGTCCATGCCCTTAGCCCTAGAGATAAGGCTGAGTCAGGCGGAGTCTGTGTGAGTCAGAAAGAAGCAACGGGGATCAAGAATGCTGTACCACAGCCTTAAGAAGAGTGGAAGTGAAAGAGGCTGTGAGCAGTAATGAAAGATAAGAGAAACGAGGCACAGTAATTAAAAAGGTGAGGCCAACATGCGTCTTGCATGTGGTTTGGATGCGAAGGTCTAGAATGGAAGAAGCAGAAATGAAAAGAATGAGTCAAAGTGGGAATGGAAAAGGAAACTCATATTGAGAGTCTAGACCATAGTCACATGATGCATTAGTCAGCGCTTGTTGGCTTTCGTATTGTAGAGGTTAGATGTTGTTATAGAAAGTCAGGAAAAATGATAGAAATATCTGGAAAAATAGGGCATGAGTATGGGTTTCGTAACAGGGGGTAGAACTGGCAGGGGGTGAGGTGAAAGAGGAATGGAGTCCAGAGAGGGGAGGTAATGATCACAGGAATCTAAAGGTAAGGAGAGGAAAATATGATGAAAGATGGGGTATACAAGAGTAGGGTCAAGATGTGTGATGAAGATATGAAATCCTTGCATATGTAAAAGGGAGAGGATTTGGTCAGGGAGACAATTGATTAGAAGATGAAGAGGGAGGCCAAATTTAGCAGGTAAATCAGAAGGGGCAGATTGGAAATGGTATGACTGGACTTTAGAAATGTCAAAGAAGAGGCATACTAGTTTCTGCGAAATCTCATCCTCCTCGTACGGTGGGTAAGCCTCAAGAGAGTGGACGAGGTTTGGGGTGGCCAGGATACTAGCATAAAGGGTATTGATGGCTGAAGCGGAGAGGAAGATTGGTTGAACAGGGCGGGTGCATAAAGAAGAGAAGGAAGAAGATGAAGATGAATCAGAATGGTTAGAGGACATAGTGAAGTACTAAGTAGAAAATAAGGAGGATGGTGGTGGGAAGGGTGATAACAGCGAGAAGAGCTAAAGTCATGAGTTATTGGAGAGAATGAGTTTTTTTATAGGATTTAACAATGGAAAGGGCATGATGGAGATTACTTTCAGGTTCCCAGGTATTTTCTGATGCGGAGTAACCTTTCCATGCGGTCAGATACTGGTAATGGCCAGGAGAGCTCTTGTGGGCAAGGATACCATCTACTTCATATTCTTCTTCACCATCAATGATGTCAGGAGGTGGAGTGGGAAAGGAGGGACCATGTGCTTCTGTAAGGCGGTGTGAAGATAAGAGGGTGGCATGGAAGACATCATGTATCTTCCAGGAAGGAGGGAGTTGAAGGTGGTATGTAAGTGGAGATAGTACCTGTGTAATTTCAAAGGGTCCAAGACGTTTGGGTGCAAGTTTCCTAGAGGGGAAGGGGATGTGTAGATTGGTAGCTTCTAACCAAACTTTCTCTCCAACTTTCCAGGGGGAGAATTTTCGGGTGGTGTGGCACATCATAAGGTGTCTTGTGGAGTCATGGGCAGCAAGGGCTTCCTTTCTAGATTCTTCTAGGTGGTGTTATGAAACCCATATTAACACCCTATTTTTCCAGATATTTCTATCATTTTTTCCAACTTTCTATGACGACATCTAACCTCTACAATACGAAAGCCAACAAGTGCTGACTAACGCATCACGTGACTATGGTCTAGACTCTCAACACGTGTTTCCCTTTCTATTTCCACTTTGACTCATTCTTTTTATTTCCGCTTCTTCCATTCTAGACCTTCACATCCAGACCACATGCTAGATGCATGTTGGCCTCACCTTTTTAATTACTGCACCTCGTTTCTCTTATCTTTCATTACCGCTCACAGCCTCTTTCACTTCCACTCTTCTTAAGGCTGTGGTACAGCATTCTTGATTCCCGTTGCTTCTTTCTGACTCACACAGACTCCGCCTGACTCAGCCTTATCTCTAGGGCTAAGGGCATGGACTTATATAGTATTATTAAGTACCAAACATGTACAAACAGAAAGTAGTATATAAAGGCCCAAGAGCCAGCCAAGAGGACTTCAGTTTGTCCTCTTTGGTTTTCCCTCTACAACCAATGGACTCAGAGAACACCGATCTCCTCTTCTCTTTCCCTTTCTTTTATGACAATCCTAAGTGAGTGGTCTATAGCCTTAAGTGGTTGTAGGGTTGCTTCATTAGGACAAACTCTTTCTTACACTATACCCCACTCGGCGCAGGACTAGCTACCCTTCGCCTTACATCTTATGTCCACACTCGACTGCACTCACGCTAGAAGTGTGTCCCCGAGAAATCCTTCGCAGATTATCTTACCAATGCCCTAGTGGCATTCCCATGTTTTCTTTCTAGTGCAGGCCACTTCATCCAATGTCAAGTGCGAAGAATTTGAGGCTGGTACATACGTCTTAGAAACTGTAGTATAGGAGCAGGAGCAGGAGACCGTTGACTCTCCATCAGTTTACCAAGGGCACTGGGACAGCGCAACCCCAGTCAACCATTACGAGGGGGCATACGACCCCAACGATGATGAAGCGTACGAAGGGATACAGGACAAGCAACCACCAGTAGTAGCCACTGCCTTTCCCTCACACTCCTCCACACCTTTAGCTTGGCCCATCTCCAGGGAGTTCCTAGGGGACGAAGTATACGAAATCATCCAGGTGGCAGAGAACCAGGCCCGAGAAGAACAACAAAGGCAAGCAGAGATTGCTGCCAAAGCATGACGACAAGGGTATTAGCAGGTGCAGAGAATACTCGCCAATATATGATGGTGAATCTATGGAACGCCACCCCTTGTAGAAGCAGCCAGAGAACGGCTGGAAGTTTTGAGAGAACAACAAGAGCAGTAAAGAGAACGCTGCCAAGTACAATTCAATGAACCACAGTGGAGCAGGGTTGAACACGAGGGACAGACATCCTCATTGCGACCGAGATGAGCTTTGAAGGCTCCCTGCCGAACACCTTATTAGCAGATATAGAACTGCTATACCACGATTACGAACATTTTCCATTTTTCTAGGAAATGTACTTCCAAATTCTTTTCAAATACGCTTTCATCTTCACGATCTTGTACATCATCCATCATCACATTTATCTAATCCTATTCACTCTTGGACTCCTCATTCTCCACATCACGCCACGAGGAACAGGATTTGCATTTGAATATTCACAAAATGCTAATGAATTTTCTCTCATCATAGCCAACCCCTTGAAGGTGGCAGACGAACACTTTAAGAAGAAAAACAATAACAATAACAAAGCCAAAGCCAATTGGGCAGGCAAACCAGACTACTCAGGTTGGGATAATGTTAACGATACCTGGGGAGATAACAACGGCTGGGAAGAAGCAAACTCTATCCCTTCCGAAAACCCACGAAACATTCCTATGGATATACCCGAAGACGACTGGGTCAACTGGGTATTCAACTATATACGCTACAATCTAATCGAAGAAGTGGTATTGCGAGTTCAAGCCATACATCTTACGAGAGCACTACAGGAAAATCCAATTCCTGGATATGCTTGGATTCAACCCGCTTCCATGGAGTTGTCTCCATCTACTACGTTCACACAGTTCGAAGCTGCAGGAGGTTTCCCCTTCGTTGAAGACAAATCAATTCCCCTAACCGAGGAAGAAATAAATGCCCTCTAATTGCCCAACATGGCGGCCCAACTAAGTGCAGTGACGTAAGCAATATTTAATTCATCTATGGCTACGCAAGATCAGAAATTTCAGGCTCTCATCACGGAGATTGCTGATTTACAAGTAGAAAACACAAACATAAACACGGAGATTCAACGACGAATCACAGAGACACAGCAGTTGGCAACTTTGGTCCAACAGCTCATGAACCAATCACCACATTACAAACAGCCACGGCAACGCTGCCAATAGCACCAACAACTGTGCCTCAACCCGGTCAGAAGGTGGAGATCTTTGCTGATCCAGGAGACTTCGATGGCACATGGTGGAAGTTTGAAGCCTGGTGGGCTAAGATGCAAGCATGGATAAACGTTAATAGTCACGTAATCACTGCCAGATCAGAAAAGGCAGTGCTAGCAGTACTCTCACAACTCAAAGGAAAAGATGCGACTATATTCGCACAGTCACGAATTCACAAGCTTACCACAGGACAAATGTACACCTGGGTAATGCTTGAAGAAGAGCTTACGGAATTTTTCAGAAAGACCAATCAATGAGACAACTACGTTGCCCAACTGGAAAAGCTATTCCAAGGAGAAACCAAAATGGATCCTTACTTGGCAAGGATTGAATCCCTGCAAGTATTGGCTCAGATCTCAGGAGATCAGATGATCCAACATTTGGAAACTCATACATGAAAATCGATCATCACGAAAATGCTCAAAGATCACCCAAACCGATCCATGGATCCAATTTGGAAAGATCTTGATGCAATGGTTAAAAAGATACGAGAAGTAGGCAATGCCCAAGAAGCAATACCAGTGCTTCTAGGCCAAACCTCATGACGAAACGATCACATGGATATCGGAGCTACGAATACTCCACCACGATCTAACAATGCAATGAAATGCTACCTTTGCAATAGTCCTTTGCATCGTGCTGCTCAACACCCCGGTGTAAAGCAATGCCGAGATTGCAAATGGTACAGCAAACACAAAAAAGGATGCAGAAGCTCTTCCTTTAATCTCAGAGGCAGCCGAACAATTAGAGCTGCAGAGACATGGGACGAGATAGTCGAAAACGAACAATACAAAGAACCATCCACTCTCCCATGAGCTATTCAAGGAATGAATTATGATGAAATGAAGGCATACTTCTAAGATCTAAAAGATGCCAAAATACGTGCTACAAGCAGCAAGGGAAAAGACCCCGCAGTGTGATTAATCTGGGTAAACACACTGCCACGAAGACGATTCAGGTAAGGAATAGGTATGCCCCACTAACAATTGAACAGACAATTCTTGATTACAATGAATGTAACCTATCTCATCATACCCAAGCAGGGCCTTTTGTTGCACAGAAGCTTGCCTGAGGGTCTAAATCAGGGCTTAATTCTGCTTTACAACATATTCTGCCTAAAACCCCAGAGAAGCTTTACGTAAAACGAAACCACAAAGCAGCAATGCTACCCACAAAAGGATCAGATGCTATAGCAGGCTACGATCTATATGCAGCTGAAGAATTAGAAATTCCCAGCATGGCAAAAGGCCTAGTCAACACAATGATATCAATTGCCATCCCAATAGGATGTTATGGAAGGATTGCATCACGAAGCAGTCTAGCAGCAAAGAACCACGTTCATGTCAGAGCAGGAGTCATTGATGCTGATTACCGAGGAGATGTGAAAGTTCTTTTAATGAACTTCTCCCCCAAAACGTTCAAAGTCTCAAAAGGAGATCGCATAGCCCAATTGATATTGGAAAAGATCTTGAATGCATCAATTGAAGAATGAAAAGAGCTTGATGAAACTAAACGAGGATCCGCAGGATTCGGGTCAACCGGCAAAGCCATACGAACAATCAACCCTCAATGAGAATTGAAGCTTAATCTAAAGATCTGCCCAACCAAACGAACCAACAACTTTTTCAGTATCACAGCGCTCTTGGACTCTGGAGCCAATTGTGTATTCATTGATTGCGCCTTTGCAGAGAAAAAGGGTCTAACCCTCAGGAAATTGGAAAGATCAATAGAAGTCTTCAATGTCGACAGAACAGAAAATTCCACTGGATGAATCACCCACGCTGCAGACCTAATAATCAACTACAACAGACATCGAGAAACAGTCACAGCAGAAGTAACTGATTTAGGAAAGAACGAGATGATTCTTGGCTATATATTGCTAAAGAAGCATAATCCAGATATAAACTGGGAAACAGGAGAAATCACGATGAAAAGATGTCCATCCACGTGTTACCATCTACGCCCAAAAGGATCATGGTTACAAACCATTGAGAAAGAAGAAACAGAAGTAGGACTTCATCAGTACCAAATATGAATTGGACAGAAAGTGGACGAAGCACTTTCGAAGCCGATTAGCGACAAACGACGACCAGAAGAACTAGTCCCAAGGGAATACCACAAATTCCTTTCTGTTTTCTCCCAAAAGGAATCAGAATGGATGCCCATACAAAAACCATGGGACCACACTATAGAACTCAAAGACACATTTAAACCTAGAAAGGGACATCTAATCCCTTTATCACCAAATGAGCAAAAGGAAGTCTCAGATTTCATTGATGACCAATTACGCAAGGGATACATACGACCTTCTAAATCCCCTCAGACTTCACCAGTCTTCTTTGTACCAAAGAAGGACAGAAGGAAACAAATGGTACAGGATTACCAATACCTAAACGAGCATACGATCAAGAACAATTACCCACTTCCCCTCATCTCTCAACTTGTTGACAAGTTGAAAGGAGCTAAGATGTTCATGAAAATGGATTTACAATGGGGATACAACAATGTACGAATCAAACACAAAGATGAATGGAAAGCTGCATTTGTGTGTCACAGAGGATCATTCGAACTGCTAGTCATGTTCTTTGGACTCTGCAACTCACCGACCACCTTCCAAACGATGATGAACGAAATACTCTCAGACATGGAAGATGTGATGGTTGTATACATCAACAATCTCATGATCTTTATGAAAACAGACGACCCAAAGAAACAAAACGAGATAGTAAAAGAAGTCTTACAATGATTATGAGACAACGACCTATTTGTCAAACCAGAGAAATGCATGTTCAGAGCAAAGGAAGTAGAATTTCTCAGAATGACCGTGTCAGACCAAGGAATCAAGATGAACAATGATAAAGTAAAAGCCATTCTGGAATGGCCAGAACCAAAGACAGTAAAAGGAGTAAGAAGCTTCCTAGGACTTGCCAACTTCTATCGAAGATTCATAGAAGGATATGCCCAAGTGGCTAGACCACTTATAGACCTCACGAAGAAAGATGTTCCATTTCAATGGACGGATCAATGACAAAAAGTGTTTGATACGCTCAAACGACACTTCACCACTGCACCAATACTAGCATTCCCCGACAACGACAAAGAATTCCACTTAGAAACCGACACATCAGATTATGCCACGGGAGCAGTGCTCTCAATACAAAACAATGATAAATGGCATCCAGTTGCCTATTCTAGCCACAGCATGTCACCAGAAGAATGAAATTACCCAATAGCAGACAAAGAAATGCTCAGCATCATTAGAGCATTAGAACAATGGAGACACTACCTTGAGGGTAGCCAATACAAATTCGAAATATGGAATGATCATGCCAATCTTTAATATTTCATGAAACAACAGAACCTCAACAGACAACAAGCCCGCTGGGCACAATACCTCTCACATTTCAATTTCATATGGATCCATAAAGCAGGAACTTCAATGGGAAAAGCAGATGCTCTCTCCAGAAGAGAAGATCATTCACAAGGAACAAACGACGATAACAAAAACGTAACAATCATACCCAAAGAAAGAATTGGAGTAATGAAAGTAGTAGTACACGACTACGGAGATGAAATCACCACGCTCATAAAGAACGCCATGGCGAAACTCAAAGAAGAATACGTCCAAAATACTAGTCAAAAGCATCAATTGGAAATGAAAGATGAGTTCATTTGAACTGCAAAAGGACAGTTGTTTGTACCAGACAAAGAAGACTTACGAAGAAGGATAGTCACAAAACATCACGACACACCAGTTACAGGACATCCAGAGATAGACAAAACCACAGACCTACTCCAACAATACTACTTTTGGCCAGGAATGACCCAATATGTAAAAGAGTACGTCATTTGATGTGACAAATGCCAAAAAATGAAACCTACAAATTATGCTACGCATGGAACTTTACAGCCACTTCCAGTACCGGAAGGACCATGGAAAGAAGTCACAGCCGACTTCATTACTGATCTACCTATGTCAAAAGGTTACAACACTATCTTAGTGGTAATGGATAGATTCTCTAAAGAAGCAGTCTTTATTCCCACTACAAAAAACATTACCTCCCTCCAAACCACACAGCTCTATTTGGAACAAGTATGGAAGCAACACGGTCTTCCAGACTCTATAGTTTCTGACAGAGGACTGCAATTCACATCACAGGTGATGAAGGAAATTTGCAAACAGTTACAAATCACGCCGAAACTTTCAACCACATTCCATCCACAAACAGACGGACAATCAGAACGAGTAAACAGAGATCTACAACAATATCTACAACTTTTCATTCACGAACATCCACAGCATTGGTCAAAATGGTTACCAATCGCTCAATTCTCCTATAACACAAAGAAACACACTGCCACCTCACACTCTCCTTTTGAAGTTACTAGAACGTACCTTCCACAAATGGGGATAGAACCCCGAGACAATGGAAAAGTGCCAGCCACTTTCCAATTCACAAACGAAATGAAAAATACATTAGATTCTACACAAGACAGCCTCAAACACACGAGACAACGCATGAAATCACAGGCTGATAAACACTGATCAGATGCACCACACTATGCCATTGGAGACCAAGTTTGGCTCTCCACAGAGAATCTTAAACTCCCATGTCCTTCAAAGAAGTTGATGGAAAGATGGCTTGGACCATATACCATCACGAAACTCATTGGCCCGAATGCAGTAGAACTGCGATTACTATGCACCATGTGAATCCATCCCATTATTAATGTCTCACGAATCAAATCTTACAAAGAATGTCTCGAAGGGCAACCTATCATTCACCCGGGACCAATAACAGTAACGGAAGATCGCGAAAACGAATATGAAGTTGACTTCATCATTGATTCACGCTTACGCAATGGAAAGCTGCAATACCTCGTCCATTGGACAGGATACGATGATACCGAAAGAACATGGGAACTATTATCCAATCTATCACACACTAAGGAAGCAATTTCGGACTTCCATCATTCCCATCCAGCAGCTCCACGATGAATTCAGCTGGCTAAATCACAATTCTACGATCTATTCTTCTGTGTTCCAATAGAGTAACCCACTTGCCCACCTTCTCAACAACCTTTTAGTCGCCTGGAAGTCGACCTTTAGAGAGGGGGTAGTGTTACAAAACCCATATTAACACCCTATTTTTCCAGATATTTCTATTATTTTTCCCAACTTTCTACGACAACATCTAACCTCTACAATACGAAAGCCAACAAGTGCTGACTAATGCATCACGTGACTATGGTCTAGACTCTCAACATGTGTTTCCCTTTCTATTTCCACTTTGACTCATTCTTTTTATTTCCGCTTCTTCCATTCTAGACCTTTGCATCCAGACCACATGCTAGACGCATGTTGGCCTCATCTTTTTAATTACCGCGCCTCATTTCTCTTATCTTTCATTACCGCTCACAGCCTCTTTCACTTCCGCTCTTCTTAAGGCTGTGGTACAGCATTCTTGATCCCCGTTGCTTCTTTCTGACTCACACAGACTCTGCCTGACTCAGCCTTATCTCTAGAGCTAAGGGCATGGACTTATATAGTATTATTAAGTACCAAACATGTACAAACAGAAAGTAGTATATAAAGGCCCAAGAGCCAGCCAAGAGGACTTCAGTTTGTCCTCTTTGGTTTTCCCTCTACAACCAATGGACTCAGAGAACACCG
The DNA here is from genome assembly GCA_038094715.1 of Heimioporus punctisporus. Lineage (NCBI taxonomy): Eukaryota > Fungi > Basidiomycota > Agaricomycetes > Boletales > Boletaceae > Heimioporus > Heimioporus punctisporus. The sequence continues at coordinate 23,048 of JBBPUN010000040.1, read as the reverse complement.
ATCTCCTCTTCTCTTTCCCTTTCTTTTATGACAATCCTAAGTGAGTGGCCTATAGCCTTAAGTGGTTGTAGGGTTGCTTCAGGTGGGATAATTGATCAGAGAGGGCAGGAAGGAAGGTCTTTCCTAAAGGGGGATAGGTGTGAGGTTTGTAGCCAAGCATAAGTGAGAAGGGGGAGGTTTTGGTGGATGAATGTGGGGAGGAGTTGTGGTGGAATTTGGCAGAGGAGATGAAAGAAGACCAGGTATTAGGTTGGTTGCCACAGAAAATATGAAGATATATTTCAATTTCTTGGTTGACACGTTCCATTTGGCCATCAGTCTGAGGGTGATAAGCAGTGGAGAGGCAAACATCATATTGGAGTAATCATGCAAGTTCTAGAGCAAATGCAGAGGCAAACTGTGGACCTCTATCAGAGATAATGGAATTGTGAAGTCCAAATCGTTTAAAGATGTGATTGAAAAAGAGGAGGGCTACTCCTGCTGCATCAATGGTTTTGGTACAAGGGATGAGAATTACCCCCTTTGTAAGGCCATGGTCGACCATGACCAGAAGAGAATCGAAGCCAGAGGAGGGAGGGAGATCAGTGATGAGGTCCATAGAGAGTTGGTGAAAGGGGAGAGAGGTAGAGGAGGGAATGGGGGTGAGGGGAGGTGTGGTGGGGTGGGTGTTGACTTTTGATTGTTGACAGAGAGCACAGCCAGCAATGAAGTTTTTGATGAAAGTGTCAAGGCCTGGCCACCAGAAGTCTTGTTCAAGGAGTGCTTTGGTGTGGAAGAAGCCCATGTGACCTGTGGTGGGAGAGGAATGAAGGGCATGGAGGAGGGGGGAGCGAGAGGAGGGGGGAACAAACATGCGGTTGCGGAAGAAGAGGTGGCCATTGTCAAAAGACCAATCATTTAGAGAGGAACGAGGGAAGAGGAGGGTGTCATTCTGAAGGGAATCAAGTGCATGGAGGATGAGAGAGTCAGAGGAGGAGGAGGAATGAATTTGGTCTATAAGAGTGAGGTTCAGAGCATTGATAATCTGAGGATTGGAGAGAATGAAGGAGGAGGTGTTGTCTAAGGAGGTGTTGATAGTGTCTTTGTGAGAGAGGGCATCTGCAGGGGCCATTTGGGTCCCAGGGGTGACTTGCCAAAGAAGGTCGAAGTCCTGGAGAAAGAGGGCCCAGCAAGCTTGACAACGAGAGAGTTTATGAGGGTCCTTGAGATATGAAAGGTTTTTGTGATCAGTAATGATGGTGACAGGGTGAGAAGTTCCCTGGAGGTATTGATGCCATTCCTGGAGGGCAAGGATGACTGCAAGAAGTTCTCTATCATAGATATCATAATTTCATTCGGCAGGGGTAAAGGTTTTAGAAAAGTAGGCACAGGGGTGGAGGTCTCCATTGGAATCTGTTTGAAGGAGGATGGCACCAGCAGCAAGGAGGAAAGTGTCTGTCATGATGGAAAAAGGGTGAGATACGTCTGGGAAGACAAGTACAGAGAAGGAGGAGAAACAGGTTTTCAGAGTGTTGAAAGTGCAGTCCTGGAGAGGGGTCCAAAGCCACAGTTTGTTCTTGTGAGTGAGAAGGGTGAGTGGTGTGACAAGGTTGGAGAAGTTTGGAATGAATTTTCAGTAGAAATTGGCAAAACCTAGGAAAGAGCAGATTCCTTTGATTGAGGTGGGGGGTTTCCAGTCATTGATGGCTTTTGTTACGTTTGTTCAGCCAAACACAAAACTCGATAAGGTCTAGAAGGTCAAAGGTTCTGGATATGAATCACACCCATAGCATCCTGGTAGAATTTGAGTGAGACTTATGACGCAACAAGACGGTTGCTGGCAAAGTCAAGAAGCATTTTGAAGCAACACTACAAGGCTTTCTTAAGAAGCAAAGACCTTTATTCAAGGTAGAGGTACAAGGATACTAGAGCTAGGCTCAAGTAGATCAAGGTTAAGGAGAAGAAGTGGGATGCACAGGGAAAGGGTATTTATGCCCGAAAGGACAAATGCGTGTAAACACATAAAATAATAAAATGGAACACAATAGAATGTGATGGAATTGATGACATAAGCAAGTGTTGAAATACTACAGAAGGTGATGGAAAGGATTAGTCATCAAAGGAAAAGGAAACAATTAGTTCAATGAATCGTAACAGCTTTGAGTTTAACAGGGTCTATCTGGATGTGCCCTTGTCTGATGATAAGGCCGAGATATTCCATTTGAGGGGCATCGAAAGAACATCTGGAGATTTTGAAAGAGAGGCCCAATTCTCATGCACAAAGAAGGACTCGTTTCATTCTGTCATGGTGTAGTTCTAGGTTGTTCTTGGTGTGTATACCAATATTGTCCATGTAGATCTTGAGCCATCGTTCCACAATCATATCAGCAAAGGCATGGTTCATGAAGGTTTGGAAAGTGGAGGGAGCATTGTTAAAACCAAAGAACATAACAGTTGGTTTGAAAAGTCCTAGAGGGGTAATAAAAGCTGCTTTCCACTGATCTTCTTCTCATAGTCTAATGTTGTTGTAGCCCCAGTGAATGTCTAATTTGGTAAAGAGGGTGGAGTCTTTCATATCGTTGATAAGTTCAGTGATGAGAGGGAGGGGATATGCATTTCTGATGGTGTGGGAGTTGAGATATCAATAGTCTTGGCATGGATGGAGGGTGCCATCCTTTTTTGGTATGAAGAAGAATGGATAGGCTTGAGGAGATTTGGAGGGGACAATGTGACCAGTCTTGAGGTTTTCTTCAACGAATAGACAACAGGCTTCTTGTTCTGCAGGGTTGAGAGGGTAAACTTTGGCAATCTTTGGAACAAAAGAAGGTTTGAGGTCAATGGTGTGGTCAAAAGGGCGGTGAGGGAGTAGGATATTGAATGTCTTTTCAGAGAATGCATCTGCAAATTCTTTACACCAGGAGGGAATGTCTTGTTCTGAGGGTTTTTCCTGTTGAGCTAGTTGAGTAGAGAGGGTAATTTTTCCAAGGTGTTGTGGATAAGGATCAGCCTCTTCCTCTTTCCAGGGCGGACTCTCACGAAGAGGTACCACAGCGTCCTGAAGGGAGAGGGTGTTGGCTGTCCAATCAATATGAGGGTTCTGTTTCTTTAGCCATGTCATACCCAGGATGATACGAGGGGATCCAAGAGAGGTTACAAAGAACATTTCCTTGTTTGATGAATTGGGGAAGAGGACGTTGGCAGAGATGGTCCATTTGATGGTTCCTTGGTGGTTCTGAGTTCCATCGACATTGTAGGCGGTGAGTGGCTGAGAGAGTTTGTGAATTCTGGATCTAAGAGATGGGACAAGGAAGGAATCAATGAAGTTGTTTGTGGCTCCACAATCGATGAGAGTGGTAGTGTCAATGCTTTGAGATCCTGCTTGCAATTGAACTGGGAGATGCATGGTTTGTTCATTTGCTAATCCTACAAGTACAGCAGAGATATCTAGGGAGAGGGAAGGAGATGTCACTACTTCTTCCCTTATTGAAAACCCAAGGAGGGTTCTTCCTTAGGGGTGTCCTCGAAGCAGAGTTTGAGGGTTTGAAGGATCTCTCCTTTGTCTTTTCCAGCAGTGTGAAGATTGTTTACATAGGTATCAAGGGCAGAGGTTGGCTTAACTGGGGGAGGGGGGGCAACAAAGGTGTTGGTTGATTGGACATGTTGGGCATTTCTAAAGGGATTGGTGGAGGTGGTGGGTCAAGGGCTAGGGGTAGAGGATGTGAATGTTTGGCATTATTGAGCATTGTGTCCTTTTTTGTGACATCTAAGACAGAGGCCTTCTTTGAAACATCTGGCCCATTCTGCAGGGGTGAGTTTGGAGAGGCGAACTGCGTCTACCTCCATGGTATTGGGGTCTGGGGCTGAGGTACAACTGGTGAAGGAGAAGGGGGTCCTATGTCCCTTGCAAAGGGCTGTGATGTGAGCTTTCTGAGCATGGAACATCTTAGCTTTGTCAATCCAGTCATTTATTGTGGTGGGGAGGGAGGACATGGAGAGGATCATGGTCGTCAATTGTTGGTCTAACCCCAAAGAGAATTGGTCGATGAGGGTGGTCTGGTCAGAGATCTTGGCTTTGGCAGTGAGGTTTTGAAAGTTGGTGATGTATTTTTGGAAACCATCGTCATTTTCTCTATCTGGTCATTTGGCAGATTTCTGGGTGAGGCGGGTGAGTTCATGGCGTGCTGTGGCTTCTGTGTTGAAGGGGTAGAAGGTGGATTCAAAGTTTGCGATGAATTTATTGAAAGTTTTCTCTGAGTTGGCAATGGTTCTGTCGTTAAGGCGATCATACCACATCTCAGAGAAGGATATTCCTTGTCCTTTGCTCATCTTGTTCAGGGTGGTCATGATCTTGGTTTGATCGCTGTTGTAGAGCAAAGAGTTGATGGAGAAGTAGGCCTTCATGGCCTTGATCCATCAAACCACATCAGAGGGTTCTTCAAAGAAGTCTGTGGGGAGGGCAGCTTTGAGTTCCATCATCTTTGCAGGGGGGGTTGCTGGGATGGTGGGGTTTGCTGGGGTGGTGGGGGTTGCTGGGACAAGGGCTGTTGGGATGAAGGTTGGTGCTGTGGGGTTACTATGGTACTGGGAGCCAAGGATTCTGCGACACCTGGGGGTTGGGGCTAGGAGGGGTTCTTGGACACGAGGGCTAGAGGGTGCTGTGGGTGTTTCCTTGTCAGAGGACTCTGGGAGATGAAGGTGAGATATGTTGTCTAGGGTGTGTCCTTCTCCTAGATAGGAGGGATGGAGGAGATTCTCGATCTTTTGTTATGCAAAGCGTTCTCTTAAGGGATTGATTGAAAGCTAACCTACTGGCAGGACACTCACGAAGAGGTACGACTCAGCCAGAAGGAGGATCTGTATGTTTAGAGAACAGTCAATGGGACTATACGCTTTAGAAAAGTGGGGATGGGACTCAGGGATACTCAGAGGCAATGGTGACTCAAGAGCAATGCTATATTGTGCAGATTGAGAATGAGGATATTAAGTACAGGGCAGCAGGTATAAGTACTAGGGGACGCGTAAGCGTAGAACCCGATGAAATATGAAGGAATAGAGCTACTAAGCAATGATGACAGACATTGCTGTGGAGAGGCTGTCTGAAATAGATGAAAGAAGAATAGGACAAAGAAAGGATGACTAAACAAGAAGAATCATGATATGCGGACTGCTGATGAAGATCAGAAGATGAACATATTCAAAAGAGAAAAGCAGCATGCTGAAGATAAGGTTATAGATGGGATGAAGATAAGATAAGACAAAGACAGATGAAGAAAGGGAGAAAACCATAACAATTGGGATGGGTGTAGGGGTACTGTCTGGTATGCTTCAGCTATATCTCTCATGGCAGCTTGCAATCCTGGCAGCAGACAGGATATGAGTAGGTATATGATAGAGAATTTGCCCTTATGAGGCAGGGAAATGAATGGCATTGATGTGAGAGTTAATGGAGGGGGATGGATTGAAGGGGGTGGGGGTGGCTGGATATGAGAAATTTTGTACTAGTTGGAATTTGCCTGGTTTGCCAGGTTTGGGTATGATGGAGAGAGGGGAGGATTGGACTGGTCCAAGTGCAGTTTTGATGAGATCGAGGGGAAAAGGTCCAAGGTATCTGCCTTTGGCAATCTCTTTGTCTATTATTTCATTTAATTGTGTATGGTACAACATAATGGTGAAGAAGACTAGGAGAGGCTGAGATGGTTAGTCCCTACCTCCCATAGTGTAGTTGTGAAAAGGGGGACATGATTTGTTCTCCCAAGGGACCCTGTAACGAGTAGACCTTTGTAGAGTTAAGAAAGAAACTGCACTTGATAGCTTTTAGTTTGATGAAAAGTAAAGAAGATGAGGAGACTAGTGGCTGAAAGCCAAGACTAGTCTGACAGAGGGAATTGAACAGAAATGATGATGTAACAAGTTGCCGAAGGCTGTGACTTGTCCGATGGACGACAAAGGTGATAGATAACGATGAGGTGGGTTGCCAAAGGCCGTGACCTGCCAGATAGATGATGGGTAGAGTGATAATGCAAGTTGCCTAAGGCCGACACTTGCAGTGACAATAATTGGCACCCGTTGGGCTGAGTGATGAGTCAAGAAAGATCAAGAGGATGAAGGGGTTGCCAGCCATATCTGACTGACAGAGATGGATGCTGGGGATGTTAGCAATGACAATGGAGAGGTTTTGGTAATGTTTTACAAAGGACAGAGGGCCGGAATTGACTTCTTGGAGGATGGTAGTGCGAAGGGGGTGCGAAAGATGTTTATTGTTCTGCAGAATACAGACTTATAGTCCAGGGCACACCCCAGACTGTATATCAAACATATTGGCAAAACAAAAGTGAATGGGGTTAAGGGAAAAGATGAGGTAGAGGGTAAGATTGGAAATCTACCTGTCAATGAGTTGTCAGCTGATTATAATTGGACTGACACTATGAAACTTCGAATTGCTGAGTGAGCTCGACTGAGGCGAAAATGAAGATAATGGGAAAATAATGCAGAAAACGTGCCGAAAATACAAAATAACATTAATCCAACCTATTGAGTGGTATTTGGACTGAAGGGATTGTCACTGGTGACCTGTAATGAGTTTCCAAGTTGGATCGGTTGGTCTAATCAATCTAAGCAGAAGAAAAGAGGGGTCAAAATGGTATACAGGCGATTTGAGAAATAAGATCAGAGGTCTCATATATTAAAAATGGTAGAATATAACCGTAGAGCCACTATGTGCTCTACAACAGAAAGGGAATTAGGAGGAGTCTGGGTACAGGTGATGCTGGGAAATTTTACATGGAAGCCATATCTAAGTCCAGAAGGTATATCACCATATGTATCCTATAGGTTGGCTTTGTGGATAAGGTGTTCCCAGGTGTCTGTGTTATATGGTGTTTGTGGCTGGATACTTCTGCATGTAAGGGCATTGAATAACTCCATGAGCAGAAGATCCACAACCTGAGCAACAATGTGCAAAGCATCTGCATTATACACATCCCTCCTTACGCTGCCACTTGGTGCAGATTCATTGGTTGTCTCTGCACGCAATGAGCTGTCTGTTGGATTGCTTGGCAAAGGTTTCAAATTTGTTGTTCCACGTTCTTTCTTTGTTGCAGTTGGCAACTGATGCATCATGGGGTTGGATGCTGAGGCAGACAGAGCATGGAGGGAGAGACTTGGTGGGGGAGGTGGATGTGGCTGGAAGACGAAAGGATCAGTTGCGTTTGTGGGATGGTTCATCGTTGAGAGGAGAGGATGGAGCTGGTCTTTTGGAGATGCTGGGTTGGTGTACATGAGAGAGAGAATGCTGTGGTGGCTGTTGGAGTTGTAATGTTAAGAAGGTGTTGAGTCTGTTCACAGCCTAAGGGGATGAGGTAGGTGGGAAATGGCATGGGTGGTGCATGGTTGTTAAGAATGCAGATAACTCTGATAAACTCCGGAGTGCCAGAGTTGTACTAAGGGGGAGGGGACTTTGACTTCAACTTGTGTGTTGCACCCTTGTAGAGTTCAGTCCCATATTTTGGAAGGTCAGAGAGTCGGAGGTCAGAGAGAAGAGTAAGAGATAGGAGTTAAGAACTAAGTCAATATTTGAACTGAGGTTTTACATGAAGTAACTAAGGGTTTATATACAGAGTACGGAGGTCTGATGACTAACAGATTGGTAACAGATTTCTAAGGTATTGGTAAGTAGTAGGGCAGAGCAGTGCTGGAGTTGCAAGAAGCCAGAGCTGTGCTTGCTGCATGGTGAAAGACAGAAAGTAGAACTAGTACAAATATGGAATAAAAATCATAAGCAAGAATGTAATTATGAAGAGGAAATTATATGAAAGGTCTGGAGCCCAGGAGTTGCACTCCTGGGAAGAACGCACTGGAGTTGTAATGGAATAGTACCGGAGAACCCAGAGTGGACTTAGCACGATACGGGATATGACAGTATCCCCCTCTTAGGCCTGAACCCCTGAAGGCCAGGACTAGTCACGTGCCTTCGTTGATTGGTCAGAGTCTGAAGTTTGATAATGTGGAGTATGAATGACAAATATAAGAGTCTGCAGTTGGAGAACCACTCCTGAACCATTACTTCCATCATGTCTTCGTACGCTGACATTCAAACTTGGTCCGACAATTGCCTTGTGGAGAAACCGGACAATGATGATGAGCTCTGGGAGGCCAAGGCCAACAAGCACAGGCAATGCACCAAGTCGAAGCTCAAGGAGGAGAAATGGTGAGTGGAGGAGGAGGCAAAGAAGAAGACAGAGGAGGAGGCGAGGAAGAAGGCGGAGGATGACTGGATAAAGACGGAGGTGGAGGCGAGGCGGAAGGCACAAGAGGAGGCAGTGTGTAGGAGAGCTGAGGAGGCGGCTAAGTCGAGGGTGAGTGACACTTGGTTGATGGGTCCAGTGCTGATCAAATCAGGCCGAAAAGGTTTGGGCGGAGCAAAGCTCCAGAAGTAAGGGGAAGGGTTTGGCCTGTGTGAGGTGCACCGAGCACAGCCTCAAGTGCATTCTCAGGATGGGATGCTCAACCTCGTGCATTGCATGTCAAGAGGTCAAGGCAAAGTGCGAACACCCTGGAGCTGGAGGTTTGGTGAAGAAGCAGAAGTGAAAGGAGGAAGCGGATGAACCAGAGATGTTGAGGGAAAAGAAAAGGAACCAGCTGGAGGGTTGGATGGGGTTGTCAGAGGTGATGGTGGCAGTGGAGGTGATCGCCAACTCGCTTGACCGACAAACATATCAGCTCCAGTATCTTGGGGAGCTCCTGGGGGAGTTCCTCAACGAAATTTTGGATATCAAGTACAGGAAGATGATTGAGTTCATTGGCTAATAACCAAGACATTTCTTCGTCTGTGTCTTCGTAACTGGACCATCTTATGAGGTACAGGAGTTTGCAGTTTCTTCATCTCCGATTGATCTTAGAGTTGAGGATTTCAGAGATCTCGTACTCGAGTTCTCCATCTACTTCAACCGGAGGTGGTGGAGGTTGAATGCGATTTGGGATGGTGTTTGGTATGGAGGGTTCTAGCTGCGAAATATGGAAAACAGGATGTATGGATTTCATTAATTCCGGTAGTTGGAGCATGAAGGAGTGTGACCTGGCTTGTACAATAATGTTGTAAGGGCCAAGGTTCTTTTCCAAGAGTTTTTTGGATGGTCTTGTCGATCTGAAGTACTTTGCCTTGACAAAGACTTGATCTCCGACCTTGAACTCCAGAGTGGGGAGTCGTTTCACGTCTGCAGGTCCTTGGTAACATTCCTGAGCTAAGGTCATCTCTTCACAGAGGTATTGGTGGAGGGAGTCTAAATCTACAGAGTATTCTCGTGCTTTCTCTGAGGTTAGGTCTCGTTTCGGATGGATGGAAATGTTGGGGTGGTATCCTTTGTTTGTGAAGAATGGGGAGATACCGGTAGTGGTGTTCGGAGCGTTGTTATATGCAAACTCTGTGAGGGGCAGGAATTCTGACCAGTTGTCTTGCTGATAGTTGCAGTAGATGTGGAGGTATTATTCCAGTGTCTGATTCATTCGCTTGGTTTGGCCATCACCTTTCAGATGATAACTGGAGGTGAAATGGAGTCAGATGTTGAGAGCCTTTCCTAGGGAATGGAAGAAATGGGAGATGAATTCAGAGCCCCTATTGGAGGTGATGTGGGATGGAACTCTGTGCTTGGAGAAGACATGTAAGAGGAAGAGCTTTGCAAGCTCTGGGGAGGTGATCTTGTCGTTAGTTGGGATGAAGACACATTGTTTGGACAATCAATCCACAACTACGAGGATAGCAGTATATCTGGAGGACGGAGGGAGTTGCTCGATGAAATCCATGGAGATAGAATTCCACGGTTTCTCCGGGACCGGAAGTTGCTTGAGTAGCCTGTAGGGCTTATGCCTAGGTACCTTTGCATGAGTGCAAGTAGTACATGATGAAATGTATTCCTTGACATATGTACGGATGCCCAGCCAAGTGTATTCTCAGCAGACTAGTTCCAGTGTACAGTTTTGTCCGAAATGTCCAGAGAGTGGGTGGTCGTGTTTGTACCGGAGGATGTGAAGGTGGAGATCATTGATATCCGGAACATAGATGCGGTTGTCTAATCTTAAGAATCCTTCAGCATTGATTGACCAATGGGAGTCATCAGAGTTGGGTTTGGACATGTGGATGGAGGCAAGAGAGTCGGATGGGAGGGCTGATAGGATGTCATTATGGAGTGCTTCAACATCAAATATAGAGCTGGCTCGGAGAACTGGAGCAGCTAGACAGGTTGCTCTAAGGGAGGACGTGAGCTGTTCCTGTGTAAAGACAGATCAGAAGTTGTGAGGGTTGACATGAGCATAGTTCCTATCCCCCTCTTTGGGATAGACGTCCCACTGAGGCAACCCGGGCAGAAATGAATGACCATATTAAACTGTGAAAGGAACTCCGACCAGCGGGCTTGCTGCTGGATCAGGAGTTTGGAGGTTGCAAAGTATTCTAGGTTCTTGTGGTCAGTAACAACGTCAATAAAGGTGCCGGAGCCTTTCAGGTAGTGTCGCCAAGAGCAGAACAATTCATGGATGGCCAACAACTCCTTGTTGTGGGTATTGTAGTTGAGCTCCGGAGCTGATAATGTGTGGGAGAAGAAAGTGACAGAGCAGACTTCATCATCCAAACACCAGATAGAGAGGATTCCAGCGATTGTGTAGTCAGAGGCGTTGGTTTCTACAATCAGTGGAGTGTCAGGGAACCAGTGGGAGAGGATCAGAGCTGTTGTGAAAGCATCCTTGAGATGCTGGAAAGAGGTGCAACAGTCATTGGAGAAGTGCCAAGGAGTACCCTTTCGGGTAAGGTGGGTGAGGGGGACGACGATGTCCAAGTAATTGCTAATGAAATGGCAGTAGAAGTTTGCAAAGCTCAGGAAGGATTGGATATCCTTGACCTTATGGAGTTCTGGCCATTCCTGGATGGTTTGCACCTTTTCTGGGAACATGGAGAGACCAGAGGAAGAAAGGCAGTAGCCCAAATTGTTACAAAACCCATATTCATGCCCTATTTTTCCAGATATTTCTATCATTTTTCCTGACTTTCTACAACAACATCCAACCTCTATAATACGAAAGCCAACAAGCGCTGACTAATGCATCACGTGACTATGGTCTAGACTCTCAATACAAGTTTCCCTTTCCATTCCCACTTTGACTCATTCTTTTCATTTCTACTTCTTCCATTCTAGACCTTCACATCCAGACCACATGCTAGATGCATGTTGGCCTCACCTTTTTAATTACCGCACCTCGTTTCTCTTATCTTTCATTACTGCTCACAGCCTCTTTCACTTCCGCTCTTCTTAAGGCTGTGGTACAGCATTCTTGATTCCCGTTGCTTCTTTCTGACTCACACAGACTCAGCCTTATCTCTAGGGCTAAGGGCATGGACTTATGTATCATGATTCTTCTTGTTTAGTCATCCTTTCTTTGTCCTATTCTTCTTTCATCTATTTCGGACAGCCTCTCCACAGCAATGTCTGTCATCATTGCTTAGTAGCTCTATTCCTTCATATTCCATCGGGTTCTACACTTACATGTCCCCTAGTACTTATACCCACTGCCCTGTACTTAATATCCTCATTCTCGATCTGCGCAATATAGCATTGCTCTTGAGTCACCATTGCCTCTGAGTATCCCTGAGTCCCATCCCCGCTTTTCTAAAGCATATAGTCCCATTGACCATTCTCTGAACGTACAGATCCTTCTTCTGGCTGAGTCGTACCTCTTCATGAGTGTCCTGCCAGTAGGTTAGCTTTTGATCAATCCCTCAAGAGAATGCTTCATGTAACACCAATGGCCTGCCACAATTGTACATATCTCTCCTACACATGGGTGCATTGACACATGCATTGCCTTCAGAGCCATACCATCCACAGGAAGCTATGGCCACATTGCCAATGCCACTGCAGAACTGTTCCATTTTCATGGCATCAGACCCCTTGACAAATGGATTGACGACCACATTTTTTTCAGAATTCCCTGCTCAACCATAGTGACCTATAACAATGCTCGTTCCACCTGGCATGACCAAATCCAACCCAATGGCAAGTACAATGCAGGCAGCTATGTCTGGTTCCATGGATCCCCCCCTTCCAGATGGCTCCCATGAGGAGTTCAATGAATCATGTGTGCACCCAATATGAGACCTCTCCTCCCTATCCTCACATCCTAAACATGAATCACACTTTATATACAACTTCTCAGACATCGACCATATCTCACTCTCTCTAGGCATACCATGGGAGAAATCCAAAGATCAACCCTTCGATGACAGTACTACCTACATTGGATTTGTATGGAACCTCCATGATCACACAGTCACCCTGAGCCCAGAAAAAACTACCAAATACATCCAAGCCATATGAGTGGAATACGCACCAGACACACCATCTTGAGGACATACAAAAACTGTACGGTAAACTACTCCATACTGCCTCGCTGATCCCTGCAGGCAGAGCTTACCTCACCTCCCTCAAATGCATGTTAACAGTAGATGAGAAAAAACTGTTCATGCCCCACCATCCAGACAAACATGCAGCAAGTAACCTCACCTGGTGGCTAAATACCCTCTCCTCTGACCAGGCCACCTGTTCCATCATTCCTCCCTAACACTATTCCACACCAGCAGCCTTCTCAGATGCTAGCTCTGGCGTCGGCATTGGAATCATTATTGGCTCACACTGGTGAGCATGAAGACTCATACCAGGATGGCAGGAATGCCAAGGGAAACATGACATCGCATGGACCAAAGTCATTGGCTTCAAATTCCTCATTCTCACCCTCACTCAATCCCCTGCAGTGTCTCCTTACACCAGTGTCATTGAAAGCTGGAGAAATGCCAGACACCATAACTCCACTGTCAATGAAGTCTTTAAGTGCATTCACACCTTCATCAACTCCCATACATCCCCTCTCCACAGTGTCATCACTCATTTTGTCCCAGACAAATGCAACCCAGCCGATGACCCCTCCCGCAGTATCTATGGCCATCACTCCCTTCTCCTCCCTCACATACCTCTTCCACCACACCTCAACAACCTCATCATTGACTTTTCAGCCCCAATTCACCCCTTCGAGCACAGTGCCATTGAGTCAGGAATCCACCCCTCTCCTGCAATTAAATCCATTGAGTGCCATGAGCTCAACCAGGATTGGCAAACCCAAACAGCCATCTTCCAGCAAGAAGATGATGAAGCAGTACAATTCACCCTCTACCACTAATAGCAGTTACCCTCCCCAATTCGAGGCCCCACTCCCTCCTAATAATGCCACCACACAACAAAGACCCCACCCATACAAGCCAGGCCTTACACCAGCCCCCTCACCACTGTGCCCCCACTGCCTTGCACACCAATGACTACTTCTATGGCTTCCATCCAAATCATCTCCCCACACAGCCTCCCAGCCCTCCCTTGAATCAATCATCCTATCAGAGAATGAGCTCAACCGCATCCTGAACATCATAGGTGCCTCATGGGCAGACTCAACCAAGGAACTTTACAGCACAGGACTTCTAATATTCCACATCTACTGTGACGTTCACAACATCCCAGACCAACACTGGGCCCCAACATCACCCAACCTTCTTGCTGCATTCCTAGCCAGTTGTGCAGGCTCATACTCGGGCTCAATGATTGCCAACTATGCTGCTGCTATCAAAGCCTGGCACATCCTCCATGGATTAAAGTGGTCCATGAATGAACCAGAATACAAAGCAATCCTAGAAGGTGCAAACAAACTAGCACCTCCATCCTCCAAACATTCCAAATGCACCCCCTTCACACTAGATATCCTAGACAAGTTCCGGCACACTCTTGATACCAACGACCCCCAAGATGCCGCAATATTTGCATGTCTTATCTGTTCCTTCTTCTGCATCGCCCGACTGGGAGAATTCACAGTACCTGCAGTCAACAAATTTCTCCCAACGGAGCACATTACCACAGCAAACTACTCCCTCACCAACAACCACCAAGGCCTTCCTGTCATGATCTTCCAGATACCCCATACTAAGACAACTCACCAAGGTGAACAAACATACTGCGCTCCACAAGATCCCAATTTCCTCACAGATCCAAAATTTGCCATCGATAACCACATTTGCATCAACTCCTCCAGTCCCAATAACCACCTTTTCACCTGGAAACATCCCACTGGCAGCCAGAGACCACTATCCAAGAAAGAAGTCCTCAAGCGCATGGAAACCATCAAAAAAGCGCATCCCAACATGCCAGACCTAAAGGGACACAGCCTAAGAATTGGAGGCACGCTACATTACCTCCTCAAAGGTGTACCATTCGACGTCGTGAAATCAATTGTGAGATGGTCTAGCAAATCCTTCACAATATACCTATGCCACCATGCCCTCGCACTAGCCCCATTCCTCCAACACCATCCCGAAGCCCTCAACAATCTGCACAAATACATCCTTCCCCCAGTCAGATGACCTTGTATGACCATACATCGAGACTCCTACAATTGGAGTATCACTCACATGTGTTGAACGGAACACTTAATATACATACTTAGTTAGTAGTTCACACAATACTTTACTATAAAAGATGTAACTCTTAGCTGAGTTTAAATCTTAAGTCTTTCGACCCTGACTTTCATCATCAACCCTGACAAGGAACTACTCAACAATCAAACAGGTATGTGCTAAGTCCTTTCCTAGATAGCATATTTGCAACAGGTTATGAGCCCCAAGTGGCCAGCAAGCGGATTAACTTCCACTCTGGTACTTGGTTGTACCTGCCCACTGTGATGTGGCAAAAGCCACTCCTTTGGATGAACAGAGACTGGGTCATGCGGTCCATACTGCTACCCACTTCTGATGTGGTCCACACCACTCAAAGTAGAAGTCTCTCTGTTCCCTCTGTCTGGAAGGACATGAAGGGCTCTGATCGTTCAGTGATGCAGTTTCCCCATGCTCCCTTTCACTAGGTCTCCTACTGACGAACCATCCCAGAATGTCCTCCTCAATGATCAACTCCATGCCAAAATTGAATGGCAACAACTACACCCAATGGTCCAGGACCATCAAAGCATATCTCCGCTCTCAAGGCCTCTGGCAACACATTCATCATGCTCGCCCTTAAATTCCTCAAACTACCCTGGCTGTTACAAATGCTGCCGGAACTGTCATCACCCCTGCAGTCACTCCCACTCAAGAGGAGATTGTTGAGAATGTAGACTTCGCACTACATTTCTCTTAAAGACTTTCTTATTCCTAGTCTAACGAAAGTGTCTACTGACTAATCAGTAACACGTGACTAGAGGAATCTAGAACATCATATGACATGTCACATGTCTTGTCCAGAACATTCCATGTTCCAGAACAATCTACGTTCTGTCATGTTCTCAGAGATTCTAGAAGTCTTACAAATGGTCTAGAACCATTAGTAATAACGCTGAGTCATTTTCATCACTTCATGACTGATGGATGACAGATATTTTATATCTTTGATATTCTTATTTCATATATCTGTCATCATGACTCATTCTGCTTATTCATTTACTGCGGAATGACTTATATATTTGAAATGCTTACTGATAGCTTACTGATAGCTTTATCATCATTTCAAATATCTTCTATCTACCAATAGTATCGCTTCTGCTTACTATACAGTAGATATTCAATCTCAGATTGAACCTTATGTACATAGGTATATAAGAGGCACACTCTTGTCCTCTTTTGGGACAAGCGGAATACATCTCTCTCTTCCCGTTCACCACCTGCCACTCCATCCCTGCCCTTGTGGTGTACTCATTAACTCTTACTTGAATCACTTATACTCCGACACCCAGTGAGTGTTCCCACTGAGGATACATTGTTTATTCTTTGTGTCTATATTCCTTGTGTCACCTCTGCACCGTCGGGTTTTGCACCCCGAAAGAGATTGACAAAGCGCAGGACAAACAGGACACATGGGACAACAACAATGACAAAATCATCAGCATCATCACACTCACATGCAAATGCAACATTATTGAGTCTGGAATCGATTTCAACGCGGACTCCACTGATCTATGGAACACCTTGAAGGCAAAATTCGATAGGCCCACTGTCTCCTCCGCTATTACGGAGTTCAAAGATCTTCTGGCAGTAACCCTCCCAGAGAACAACTCTCCGGTGTCAGCGTTCTCGAAACTTAATGGACACCTCAAACGTCTATCGGACTACAGCTACTCCATTGACGCCAAGATTGCGTCGATGATTTTCATTGCCAAGTTACCGAAGTATGCTGACCCTGTCATCGCAGCCATTGCAGCTGCCTCCATTGATGTCAACCCAACCACACAACTTCCCAAGGCTCAACTACCATCAACAATGGACCTCGAAGCCCAGGTCATCGTTACCTGGCAGATGCATGCCCAACACCATAAGCCGGACCATCCGCAGGTGAAGAAGATCTCTGCAGTCAAGCATCACACCAGGGATCCCAAGTTCTCGCAACAGCAAGGCTCTTCGTCTACGACTACTACAGGCAACAACACTACTAGTGGTCAAACGAACGCAAATGATGGCAAAAGAAACGTCGTGAAGGCCAACGATCGGATGATGCGCAGGTGCGGCGCGATGAAAAGCGCAAAAAACGCAAGGAAAAGCGTGCAGCACAAGCCGCCACATCCTTTGCCTTTGCTGCCCCCGTCATCCTTGACTCAGCTGAAACAATGTACGCCAAATCAACCATTGATCCACGCGCACTTGCACACACCACCAGTTCAACTCAATACGGTCCCCCTGCGTTCCCTCAAACCGCCGCTACTGTCTCTCTCACCTGTCACCTTGAGGTCCCAGCTACCTCAAGCACCCTCCGTCGTCTCGAAACAGTTGCGACGCAGCATTATGCTGCTCCAACTTCCCTTGCAGCCCGGTTGTCATCCCATTCATACACACATCCAGTTCAACCTGAAACGATCCCGACTTGCACCAAAAGCGTTTTGGAACGCTTCAAAATACTCGAAGACACTCCCACAACATCTGCGCAGTTGTTCTCACCACCTCCATCACTTTTCAGACCCAAAAACCTGGGATCTTCACTTCCAGACCCTGTCGTTTCGCTCACAACCACTTTCACCTCGTTTGGCACATCAACCAGCGATGAAATTGATCCGACCGCACTCAAACCGACCTATTTCGACTTCGATATGGCCGACGACACTGTCTTACTTGGAGATGAAGGCAACTTGGACGAGTTTTTGGCAAAATATTACAACGAAATGGATGTGTATGTTCATTCATCACATCTCTCTGCTACAGGTACTGATGTGCGGATTTTTTCGCCACAGGTAAATAGTTTACATGCTTTTCCTGTAGTAGATACAACTTTTTATAAATCTACTCTACTGGATTTCGCCCTGTGTGACTCATGCAACAAAAAATCAACAAAAACTCATGATCACAGCCATGACCACAAGCTCCATTCAGACATGTGGCTTCTTGACTCAGGTGCTTCTGCACACTTCTCTCCTGACAAATCAGATTTTGTGGAATATGTCCCCTTTAATAACCCGATCTATGCTAGTACCGCTAATGGGAAAGCAGAAATAATTGGTAGAGGCTCTGTCATCATTAAGTTCAGGAACCACTTTGCTAGACTGTCACCGGTCATGCATATGCCATCCTGTTCTATTAGATTAATTTCTATGGGCACACTCCTCAAAAACTCTTGTTTCACCCTTCGGGCTTCACCTGGACTTATCACCATCTGGGACTCTTGTGTGAAAGACGCATACCTAGAGTTCCACAATCATGGCTCTGATACTATGTATTGGTTAAGGGCATCACCGGTTCACCCTCATGATGTACCAAGGGACATGCCTTCTTCAATGTTGGTTGTAGACTTTGATTTAATTCATCGTCGCTTAGGACATTCGTCCCCTGAGGTCATCAGGGCTGGTAAAAAACATTTAAAGGATTTTCCTAATGTAAAGATCCCATCTAAGATTGATGTCTGCCCTGGATGTCAACTCGGCAAACAGCCGAATTGTCACTTCCCTCATTCTGAGATGCGAGCAACCACTCCATTCGAATTAATCCATTCAGATCTCAAGTCATTTGAGGTCAATTCCTACCACAAGTACAAATACGCTGTCATCTTTTATGATGATTACACTTCAGCTGCTTGGACCATCCTTATTAAAACGAAGGATCAAACACTCAAAGTAACCAAACAATGGTTCGCCTTAGTCCAAAATCAGTACAACGCTGTAATAAAACACTGGCGCTCTGATGCAGGAGGAGAATATACCTCCAACGCCTTTACTGAATTCCTCGAGGACAATGGTGTGAACATCCAACAGTCCGCCCCTTATGCTCACCAGCAGAATGGCAGAGTGGAGCATTTAATTCATACTCTAATGGATAAAGCTCAGGCTATGCAGTTACACGCTTGCCTACCACCCTCATACTGGGAATGGGCTCTGCTTCATGCAACCCACATTTACAATCAGACCCCCCAGGCACGCCTTCGTTGGGATACACCTCTTACACTACTTTAGGGGGAGAAACCTTCAATTTCTCACTTACATGTCTTTGGTTGTGGTGCCTATGTGCATATACCAGAAGAAAGGAGAGGTGGAAAACTGCAACCTAAGTTGCAGCTCATGATCTATCTTGGTGTCGCTCCAGGAAGTGATTCCAACTATCTATTCATGAGTCCTAACAATGCTTTGGTCTCCTCAGCTCATGCAATCTTTGATGAAAATCTCTTCCCAAGATGCCCTGGATTGAAACCTCACCTACCACACTCTGGTCCTACTCCTCCAGTCCACTCACATGACAATGATGATGATGACGAGGATCTCTCCTCAGATTCTGACTCTACTTTCTCTGATTGGGAATCTGATGCGGCACAGCCCGCTCTCTAATCCTCCTCTCCAATCAGGCCTGGTTCTCCTGTACAAAATGAACCTGGAACTCCTCTGCGGACCCCTAGTCCTATCCCTCCAGCTCCACCACAAACACCTCCCTCCAATCGTCCTCCTCCTGTTGGACCTCCTCCTATACCCAGATGCAGTGAACACTTATGCAACCCACCAACATGCCCTGGAAATGTTTATGGAGAAAACTGCCATCCTCTCAAACAATTGAAGGATATAGAGAACACCACTAAATGGAAGGAGCTCATAGGTGAAAAATCTGGTCCCTCTCATCCTACACTGGAACCTACTATCCCTGGTGGACTACCCACTGAGGACTCAGAGGCTGAAATTGAGTGCCTCACCAGTGAAGGGGGAGATGCATTGGTTTCTTACCTTTGTGAACACACCATTCCACACCCATCGGCATTTGGTACTACCCCCAATCTAAGAGAATGGACATTCCGTGACATCCTGAAACTCCCTCAACAAGAGTGAAAGGATTGGCTTAAAGCCTGTGAGGAACAACTCCAAATGCTCAAAGATCGCAAGGTCTATGAAATTGTGTCATGCCCACAGCACAGAAAAGTAATTAAAAATCGTTGGGTATTTGATCAAAAATCAGATGGTCGTAAACATGCCCGCCTGGTAGCCAAAGGCTTCTCTCAGGTTGAAGGCCTAGACTTTGACCAAGTCTTTTCCCCAGTGGTCAGATTCAAAACTGTGTGCTGTATGTTAGCACTTAGTGCCCTAAACAACTGGTACATCACAGGATTAGATGTAAGATCTGCCTATTTATATGGCAAACTGGATGAGGAAATTTATATGGAGTTTCCTGAAGGTTTCTTGCCATCTGAACACAAAGGCAATGTACTCCGCCTACTATGTGCACTCTATGGACTCAAGCAAGCCGGCTTAGCCTGGTGGAAAGCTCTAGACAAGTCCATGGCGGATTTAGGCTTCAAGTGTCTCAAAACTGATGCTGGCCTCTTCATTTATCACAAAGGAACTAATATAATACTAGCAATAGTCTATGTTGATGACGCCCTTTTCTGCAGACCTAATCAAACCTTTGTAGACAAGGTTAAGGCTGCATTCATGAGGAAATGGGAATGTCGAGACCTTGGGGAACCCTCTGAATTCCTCAGGATGAACATCAAGCATGAAGGTCAAACTATCCGAATAGACCAACATGATTACCTTGAAAAGGTTATTGAGAGATGCGGTATGCAAAATGCCAAGACTGCTCCCACACCTCTTCCACAGGGTTACTACCCTTTACCAAGTGAACATCCAGTCCAACCTGAGTTACAGATGCGTTTCCAAACTGTGATTGGATCACTACTTTATCTAATGATTGGGACTTGCCCTGATATCTCGTATGCGGTTACTCAACTTGCTTGAATGTCTGCAAATCCTTCCCAAGAACATCTTGATCGTGCCTTATATATATGCCATTACCTGGTTGGCACACGCAATTATTGCATCACCTACAATGGATCTAGTGACAAAGGCTTAATTGCCTGCACTGATGCAGATTGGGCTCAAGATCCCATCACTAAACATTCTCAAACCGGCTTTTACATCAAAATGGCCGATGGTATATTCTTGTGGAACTCACACCTTCAAAAGTCCACAGCTGTCTCTTCCACAGAAGCCGAATATATGACACTCAGCGATTGCTCATGCCAATGCACGTGGATTCACCATATGATGGGTGAATTAGGCTACAAGCTGAATCAAATACCCATCTGTGGAGACAACCAAGGTAGCCTCTTTATGGCACAAAACCCAGTTATCGAATGCCGCAACAAACACATCGATGTCAAGTACCACTTTGTACAAGACGCCATTTTGTTGCACAAGTTAATAGAGCTATTCTATATCCCAGGGACTGACAACCCAGCGGATATGTTCACAAAGAACCTTGGACATGTCAAGTTCAAGAAATTTTGCTCACAACTTGGATTGGAGTTTCACTCCTAGTGTTCCCCTCTATTAAATAATGCTTTTAGTACAGTTTACCAAGCAAGGGGGAGTGTTGAACGGAACACTTAATATACATACTTAGTTAGTAGTTCACACAATACTTTACTATAAAAGATGTAACTCTTAGCTGAGTTTAAATCTTAAGTCTTTTGACCCTGACTTTCATCATTGACCCTGACAAGGAACTACTCGACAATCAAACAGGTATGTGCTAAGTCCTTTCCTAGATAGCACACTCACAACAACATGATGCGTCGCCCACTCCTAACATACAGGGTCACAGCTCGCTCTCCCCAACAGGTCTAGTCCAGTTTTGGACCAGAAAAGCCTTCGGCTTTCACCCAACACTGTCCTTAACACATATGTTCACTGTAGTTACATGTACAACCACCAAAACCTATTACTGCATATAGTTCCATTCTCGCAAGCCCTTGTGATCTCACATCTGTACCCCCATCAATCAGCCTGAGCACCAAACGTGCAGATGGAGATACATCCATTCATAATATTATGTAATCATTTTCTTATTTAGATGTCATGGAGGGGTAAGTTAGTATGGGTTCACAATATGGACCATGGAAGTGCATCAGATGAATCGTGATGAGGCCATCGCCTTCTTGGAGCGATGGTGGGATGACAACAGGCTGGGAGGCATCATCCCCATTCCCAGGGCCAAGAGAGAAGAGGACCTTCCCCTGTTAGGATTGCTCTAACAATGCCTTGCAAAGTGCTCAGCTCTTGAGAGAGAAGAAAAGATATACTGATTCTGAAGAACTACTCTGGTACAAAGACTCTACTTATACTGCAATGCTATCTGGGCTATGCTTGACATGTGTGTTAGGCATGTACTTTGGAAGCTGTTAGGCAGTGTACATGCGTATGAAACGAGGACTGATAAAGGAACGTGTATGGGAACGAAAGTTTCTAACATCCCCCCGGCGCGATCGGGACCAACCCAGAGCCCCCTCCGTCCCTCCCGCCAACGACGCCCCAGCTCAAGTACCACCCCCTGGTGAACCACAAGCACCAGCAGCACCTAATTCTTCTTTATAGCCCATCAACTTCAACGCCAACTCTCGCATAGTCACAACCCTGACAGCACGTTGCTAGTATACCTGCCTGGATGACCACCTACAGATATGTGCCACTGCGTATGTACCCCCAGGTGGCTGCGCTGACACCTGCACTGCACTCGCAGTCGAACCTACATCCACACTTGCACCCGTGGCAGCACCGGCACCTGTACTATTTAAAATAACGACAACCGATTGGACAGCGACGACGTGCATCCTATGTATTGCCACTCCGTCACGACGACGAACCCGACTTCAAGGCCTCGGCCTTCAGCAGCCGTGACTGCCCGGAACCTCGACCCATAGACCATCCGCACCGGTTTGATACCAGTGCAACCCGAGCAGAGCCTCAGTTTCAGATTGGTATGTGGGCGATCAGGTGCTCAGCCCGATTCCCTGTTTGAGAGAGAGCGAACGTACGGGCGTACCCACTCGCGCCTGGAACCGTATCCCACCCGTTCTAGTTAGCCACGTTCTGTCGACCTGTCCTCGCACGAACGGCAGCACCAGTCCACCATACGACACTGCTCTCACGTCCACCGGCCCTCTGCTGCCGTCCTCTACGGCACTTGTCGCCGTGGATTGCGAGAACGCTGCACTCGGAACCTCGACCTGACCGTTATGCAAACGATCCGCCGCATCATCGACGATGCCGAGCGATCCGCCGGTACAGGTATTGCATTTTGAAAACGACTAAAGAGAGTGATCGCACACGCGGTCGAAATTTCATCGATTATACAAAGTAAGTATTCGACGATGATCTCGCCACGTCGGTCGTCCGATCTCTATGAATAACACAGACCGTTTTTTGAGCGATAGTACCATAAGAAAGTCGACGAGCGTTTTCAAGAGTGCTGGTCCACGTGTTTTACAGCAACAGCTCTGTCGGTTCAGTCGAACGATACTAAATATTCACATCGACCTGCGCGATGTCGTGAAAGAAAACGAAGAGGGAACTGGGGGCATATCTAATAAGAAAAAACTCGGCAGTACTCGATTTAAAAAAACCGGATGCCGGAGAACGAACCGGAAAGATTCCCGCGCCTCACACGTACTCGATAGAAAACGCCGTATCGTTGATGTAAGATACAGTGGTCAAATTCTTGTTGTCGCTCAACATGTCGATCGTGTAGGTGGCGTGGGAAG
>JBBPUN010000039.1:17182-35589 GCA_038094715.1 Heimioporus punctisporus | reverse complement strand
GTGGGTTTCATTCATTGACATTTGTCACATCATATTATGATATGCTAAGGCCCTACTCTTTTTCCTTGTCACACATGATGCTCTGAGACCATCCCTGCCCTAGACACCTCATCTACCATCGCTCACACATCACAAGGAATGCTGGTGAGTGCCAGCACTCTCTCAAATCCTCAACGGATCACCTACAATATCCTTCTGGACACTCCCTTCACATCCCTGGATGCTATCCTCCATGGGATTCTCATTGAACTGGCTTATCCCCAGTCTTCACCTCACCAAAACCCCAATACCCTTTGCTCTAGACACCTTGTTTCTCTTAAAACCCGAGACCCTATGCCTTGCTGTTTTCATCTCTGTTTGTCTTCTTTGATTCTCTGAACCTTGTAACACGTTTCATTGAACCTTATATCATTTGACCTTGCTTCTTGACCCCCTTGTACTTCTAGAACCTTCTTCCACCTCATGGCTATTCTTCTTTGATCCTCTAGAACATTCTTTTGCTTTGTTATCACTTAGTCATCAGACCTTCAAACACTATTTAGTTGTTTCCTCTTTAATGTGGTATTTTTTAGCTTTGATCTACCTGACACCCACCCTGTACTTGCCTTCCAAGGCACTTCTTATATCTCCTTGTATCTTGTAACCTAGCAATCCCCACTTCATACTCAATGCTTGCTCCAAGACCTTGTTTTATATTCACCTCTTTGGAAAGGCATCCCTCTGTTATATTCAATGCTGGAATTTAAGACTCAATAAGGTTTCAACACAAAGGGTCAAGGGTTCTGGGTAAGAATCATACTCATAGAGTTATATATCAGAGTGAGACCTTTAATGCAACAAAATGGTTGCTAGCAAGGTCAAGATGCATTTCAAAGCAACACAATAAGGCTTATTGGAAGCAAGGACCTTTATTCAAGGTAGAGGAATACAAGGATACTAGAGCTAGGCTTGAGTAGATCTAGGTTAGGAGAAAGAAAGGGGAGCACAGTGAAAGGGAATTTATACCTGAAAAGACAAAGGTGTGCAAACAAGTTGGATAAGAGGAAATTAGAATGTGATGGAATATGATGGAAATGATGACTAAGCAGGTGATATATTGGGGCATAGATGGAATGGAAAAGGATTGGTCATCAGAAGAAAAGAAATGATAGTCTGTGAATTGTAAAAATACCTCCCAACTACAGGCAAAGTACCTAATGAGCCCAATTACAAGTCTAGATACCCTTCTGAAGGAGAGCCAGTGACATTTGCCCAAGCAGTTTCATCCCATACATTGTTGGGAGGGGATGGAGAATGCCTCTGAGGAGATGGGTAGTGGTGTTGGGTAGGCAGATAAGCTGATCTCATCCTAGCAGAGAGAGGTTGAGAATGAGTACAAGTAGAAGAGTCTGGAATTTGATGAGGGCGGGTGGAGGAATTGGAAGACTGTGATGCTGTGGAAGTGGAGGACAATAAAGAGGAAGTAGGTGGAGAATGGGAACTTTGATGAGCTGGACAGAACTGTTGGATATAGCCAGGTGCTCATCAGAGACAGAGGGGGCATTGGTATACCCTGCAATGGATGCGAGTGTGCCCCAGGCAGCAGCATTGGAAGCAGGCCTCATTGTAGCAAGGGTGCAAAGAGTCAAGTTGTCAATTGCCAAGGAATCCCAACCACCAAGCATCAACCTGCACTAGCATATGTTCTTTGTTAGTATGAATAGGGGATGAAGAGGTGAAGGGAGTGGAATGGAGATGGTGTTTGGTCCCACTTGGTGCATCATATTGTTTAAATCAGCTATGTAATGGTCTAGTTTGTTGAAGAACTTGCCCATTTCCAATTGATAGATTAGGATGTTTAGCTTGTCTTGAATTTGGGCATGTACATTGGCCACCAGTTCCCTGAGAAATGCCAAGTCAGCATTGTTAGACAGGGCAAGGGTGTTGGCAATGATGGCAAGCCTTTCATTTTGCAAGAAGGCATTATAGACTGTGAGAATAGGAGAGCCTATGTCAATGTGGGTGGAGAAGGGGTGAGTGAGGTGGGAATTGGTGAGGTGGCCATAGGCTTATGAAAGGTAAGTGGCATCCAGGAAATCATTGTGAAGCCTGTGGACATAGAGGGGTTCATTTATGGTGGTGATGGCAGGGGAAGAAGGGGTGTTGGTGATGAAGGTGAAAGGAAGGTACTCAGCAATGGGGAGGAGATTATTGGGGTTTGATACAAGGTCATCATTGGGGGTGGAGGCATGAAGATGGTAGGTGAGGGCCATTAGTAAACTAGGTGAAATAAGAAAGTGAAGAAAAGTCTTCAAAGGATGAAAATGGGAGTAAAGGTTAAAGAGAGAATATTTTCAGATGGAGTCTTTTATAATCTTGTAGAATGTCCTTGGCATGGGAAAATTCCTTTTCTGGGAGCCATGAGTCTTCTTTGGCTATGTATCCCTTCCATCTGACTAAGAAGGAACATTTTGATGGAGTGTCTCTATAGCATAAGATTTTTTCTATTTTCTATTCTTCTTCTTCCTCAATAAGATCAGGTGGTGGGGTAGGGAAGTTTGGTCCATGGGTGGCATTTTTCTTGTATTTAGAAAGAAGTGAGGTGTGGAAAACAGGGTGGATTTTCCAGGTTTTAGGGAGGTAGAGGTAGTAGGTAATTGGGGATAGAACTTTGGTGATTAAGAAGGGTCCTTCTCATTTTGGTGCAAATTTGGAAGAAGTGAGGGCATGTTTTTAGTTTTTTGCTTCTAGCCACACTTTATCTCCTTTAGCAAAAGGGAAGAAGGCTTTCATGTTTCATGCTTTCATCACTTGTCTGGTGAGTTCATGGGTAGCAAGTGCTTTGTCTCTAGCAGCAGCAAGAAGGGAGGGTCTGGATTGGACTGCAGGGAGGTTGGTCTCTGCAATGATGGTGGGTGTTACAATCACTACTAGCATCATATGGCAACAATTCATTTTTATTTTTCATTTCTCTTTTAGCTCGCCAATAAGGCCTAGTTGGACAACGCTACCTTTGATGATCACATGACATAAACACATGACACATCATGTGATACAACCCTTGACAATCACGGGACACATACCCGGATACATCACATGACACATCACATGACAGGCCTAGACCAGCGACACATTGGTCACTATACACAGCCTTTCATTTCTGTGCTGTGTATGGCTATGCAGAGGCTAGACACCTCATGCACTTCATTTCCATTCCTTTCATTATCTTTTATCTATTTATCCAGCACTGCAATGCACAGCCAAGTTTTATCATCCAATGGCACATTCGCCTCATGACTCTGTTCAAGTCATGCTGCCGCATTGCACTGCTTCCTTCATCTCCACTGCTGTGCAGCAAGGCTATACCACAGCCTCCCACTTCCAATGACTCTTCATAACTCATTACAAACAGCCTTGTCATAGCCCTTACTCCACTATGACTTGGCATGACTGTGCATACACTGCCTCGATGGCTCAGCACCTTCTCATGACTCATTATAACTCATAGAGCATAGCTTATTACTATACATGGACACTAATATGTACAAACATTATCATACATGTACAAACAGTAGAATAGTATATAAGGGGCAGGCCCCAGTGACACAAGACTCCCCAGTCTTGTTATTTGTCGCCTTTATCCCTTCTACTGTAAGGTGCTCCCTTGTTATCCTCTATTCAAGGATTACTGCAGATACTGTCCATAAGGTTAATCCTTGCAATGATACACAGACTCCCTCCGGTTCTACACCAGTTCACTTGCCGGTTGTATAATGTGGTGCATTCGTTGATGTGCTGCAGAACTGTGATGGCAAGTTCACAACAGTGGGGAAGGATTGTGGTTCATATCCAAGCATGAGGAAGAAAGAAGATTTCCCAGTGACAGAGTGAGGGCAGTGGTTATCAGCAAATTTGGTATGAGAGATGAGGTCTACCCATGTGGTGGGGTTGTCATGGCAATAGATCCAGAGGTAGGTTTCAATCTCTTGGTTTACTCATTTGGTTTCCCCATCAGATTGGGGGTGGTAGGTGGTAGAGAGGTTGAGAGAGTATCCAAGAAGTGTAGTGAGTTCTTTGGTGAAGGCAGAGGTGAATTGTGGATCTCTGTCAGAGATGATTTTATCATAAAGTCCAAAATGAAGATAAACCTCATGAAAGAAAAGGTTGACAATGCCTTTGGCTAACACTGTTTTCTTGGTAGGGCAAAGAATTACCCCCTTAGTAAGGCCATGGTTGACCATGACCAATAAGGAATCAAAGTCAGGAAAGGGGGAGATTGGTGATGAGATCACAAGAGATTTGCTAGAAGGGGCGAGAGCAGAAAGAGGGGATGTGTTACGGTTTTCTTTCTCTCTTTGACTATCTTTGTCATCTCCTTATTGAAACCAGTTCACCATCATATTCTTGGCATGTATATTTCAGCCTATGAATATTCACACCTTCTTGTTATCATAGGCTTTCCTCACATCTCTCTTATCATCATTTAACTTCCTTTTTCACCTTTCTCTTCAAACCTTCCATAAACAGCCTCCTCTGCAGCATAGTTTGTCACCTATGCTTAGTGTTCTCTTTCCATCCCCTTCCATAGGATTCCATGCTTACGCATCGCTTCCCATATATACCCGCTGCCCTGTACCATAGCTTCTCATTCTCGATCTGCACAATCTAGCGTTGTTCTTGAGTCACCTTCACCTCTGAGTATCCCTAAGTCCCATCTCCGCTTCTTTGAAAGCATACAGTCCCATTGACCGTTCCTTGAACGTACAGATCTCCCTCTGGCTGAGTTGTACCTCTTCGTGAGTATCCTGCCAGTAGGTCAGTCTTCAGTCGATCCCCAAGAGCACGCCTCGCGTAACAGGATGGGGATAAGGGGTGGAATGGAGGGATGGGTGTTTATTTTTGATTGTTGACAGAGGGAGTAACCAGCAATGTAGTTGTGGACAAAGGATGGAAGGCCAGGCCACCAAAAGTTAGCAGAGACAAGTTGTTGAGTTTTCAGAAAGCCAGAGTGGCCAGCAGAGGGGTGGTCATGATATTAGGCAAGGATGGAGCAACAAAGATCAAGGTTGTTGGGAATGTAGGCTTGGCCTTTGTAGGAGAGAATGCTGGCATCGAAGGACCAGTTGGAGAGGCAGGAGTGGAATTGGGGGGAGGTTTCCCCATCCAAAGTATAAAGAGTGTCAAGGACCACAGGATCAGAGGTGGAGGAGGAGGCTAGTTTGGAAGCCAGGGTGGAGTCAATGAGGTTGACAAAGAGTGATGGGGGTAGGAGAGTGGTTCCTATGTTGTCATTGTCAGTAACAGGATAGGGTGTCAGAGGTGGAAAGGAGTTTTCCAAGGATGTGGATTGTTATGACCCTTACAAATCCTACTTGCACATGATGCACTTTATTACATTTCCTTATCTCTCTTAATCTATTACTTTCCAAACATCATGATTTCTTTGATTTACTTCACTTCCATTCTTACTTTCAATAGGGGTTTACTTCAATAAGATCAGATCATATCCCATTAGATCTTTACCAAGATCTTAGTACACTTCTATCTTTACTTCTGTCAATCTATCTTTACTTCTGTCAATCTATCTTTACTTACTTTTCTCATGTCAGTCATCTTTCTCCTTTGTTCTCATGTTACTTTACTTTTAACTGTTCACTCTCACTGTTGACACTTTACTCCATGTCTTGTGATCACTCACATGATACTTGGCTATGCATTAATGCACAAGCCACTGTTACTTGTTATGTACTTATTGTATAGTATTTAAACTGTCAATACATTGCCAGAGGACCTCAGTTTGTCCTCTTGGTCTTTCCTCTTCAACCAAGGGCAGATTCATTCTTCATCTTCCCTTGTCTCTACTCAGATAGTGGTTTGTGATCTTCATCAGTTGCAGAGTTGCTTCATGGATCATTTTAAGATCAAAGTTGGTGACATCAATGAGCCAGTGAGCTTGCCTTCAATTCAAATTCTGAGGTTGGCAGAAGAAGGTGAGGTTTTTATGATTGGTGAAGACTTGAACAGGGAATGGGGAGCCATGGAGGTAGTGTCACCATTGCTTGAGGGCACAAATGACAGTGAGGAGTTCTCTGTCATAGATTTCATAGTTGCATTCAGTATCTCCAAAGGCCTGGGATAGATAAGAGCATAGGTTCCAATTCCCATTGGTGATGCAAGACCTGCCAAGACTGGCTGGTAAGTAATGTATTGCAGGAAGCTTACCCATCCACTGACCTGCCTAGTACCAGTTAGAATACCAGAGGGGGAGAAGTCAGAGGGGAATGTGTGTGCTGAAAACCCTAAGGCTCACCTGAAGGGCAATCTTCAAGGGAGGAGTGTGTCTTGGAAGGGAAATACCAAAGGAGGACAAACTAGCATCCTTGGATCCTTTGGGGGTTTATATACTATTCTACTGTTTGTACATGTTTGGTGTCTAATGTCTAAATATGGTAGTCCATGTGAGTCATTAGGAGTCATGCTGAGTCATAGATAAGAAGGCTATGATGAGGCTATATCATGGCTGTACTGCACAGCAGCAGAAATGAAAGATAATAGCCTTGAGACATGTAGACAGTGTGCAGCAGTGCCCAAGAGTCATGATGAGTTGTAATGAGTCATGAGTGGTTTATGCCATTGGGTGATAATGAGAGGCTGTGTGGATAAATAGTATAAGAAGGGCATAAATGAAATGCATGAGGCATCTAGCCTTTGCATAGCCTTGCATAGGATGGAAATGAAGAGCAGAAGTAGAAGCTGTGCAAGGTGACCGATGTGTGACATATAGTCTAGACCTATGTCATGTGACTGTACTTGAGTGAGTACAAGACAAGGTCTGAAATGAGTGGAAGTAAGTGAAATAAAATGGAGAAAAATAAGGGAAAAATAGCATGAGAATATGGGATTTGTAACAATTGGAGTCAGTTTAAAGGAGGACACTGCCAGAGGCAAATTTAGAGGTGTTGGTGGCAATAGCAAAGGGTTAAGAGGGATTAGGAAGGGAGAGGACTGGTTGTGAAAGGAATGCTTGTTTTAGGAAATTGAAGGATTGTTGTTGGAGTGTAGTCCAATGCCAGAGTGAGGTTTTCTTGGTGAGATCTAGGAGGGGGTATGCAATGTTTGTGAAATTTGGGACGAATCTTCAATAGAAGTTGGCAAAACTGAGGAAGGAGCAAACATCTTTGAGTTTGGTGGATGTGGGCCAGTTGGCAATACCAGTGAGTTTAACTGGGTCCATAGCAAGTTTTCCAGGTTTAACAATCATCCCAAGGTAGTCCACTTCGGGAGTTGCAAATGTGCATTTTTCCAACTTAAGGTGGAGATCAAGTTCTGTCATTCATTGGAGAACCCATTTGGTTTGTTTGTCATGAGTGGTTTTATCAGGGGAAAAGATGAGGAGGTCATCCATATAAATGATTAACCATCCTTCAGAGATCATATCATGGAAGGAGTCATTCATGAATCATTGGAAAGTGGAGGGGAGTTGGTGAGGCCAAAAAACATAACCATTGGTTCAAAGATGCCTTTATGAGTAATGAAGGTGGCCTTCCATTGATCACCATCTTTGATTCAGATGTTGTTGTAGCCTCATCACATATCAAATTTGATAAAGAGTTTGGCATCCTTCAATTGATCAATGAGGTCTGAGATGAGGGGTAGTGAAGTGACTCTGCAACTGATGAAGATCACAAGCCACTATCTGAGTAGAGACAAGGAAAAATAAAAATGAATCTGCCCTTGGTTGAAGAGGAAAGACCAAGAGGACAAACTGAAGTCCTCTGGTGATATATTGACAGCTTAAATACTATACAAGAAGTACATAACAAGTAACAATGGTCCATGCATCAATGTATGGACAAGTGTCATGTGAGTGATCACAAGACACTGAGTAAAGTGTCAACAGTGAGAACAAACAGTTAAGAATAAGGTGACATGAGAATGAAGGGGAAAGATGACTGTTATGAGAGAAGTAAGTAAAGATAGATTGACAGAAAATAGAGATAGGAGTATACCGAGATCTTGGTAAAAATCTAATGGGATATGATTTGATTTTATCAGTGTAAACCCCTATTGAAAGTAAGAATAAAAGTGAAGTAAATCAAAGGAATCATGATGTCTGGAAAGTAATAGGTTAAGAGAGATAAAGAAATGTAATAGAGTGTGTCATGCACAAGTAGGATTTGTAAGGATCGCAACAGGTGTTGCCCACAACATTGTGTTGTTTGAATGTGGTGTCAAAATTTGTAATGAACTCATCAAAGGTGCCAAGGTCAGGGGTGGATTTGGCCAGGGTGGCAGCATGGAAGTTGGTGGCCCAGGTGAGGGCTGCTCCTTTGGTCATGTATAAGAGGGCAAACATGACCTTTTTGGCACCGCTATTGTAGACCTGGTTGTTAATGAGTAAGTAAAATTGTATAGTGTCCAGCCATTGTTTGGCTTTTATGGAGGTACTGTTGAAGTGGTCTGGTGGGGAGATGTGGAGTTCTGTTGGTTTTGCAGCTTTGCTAGAGGATGTCAAGGACATGAAGGGTGTAGGAGATGGAATTGGTGATGGTAGACAGCGTGTGGGAGCATGTGATGACAAAAAATACAGAGATGCAAGAACAGTGTTTTTGAGCAAGAATGAGAGCTCATCTAGTTGGTTTTGCTCTTCTATGAAGTAGAGCTGGGTGTTGGTGTCTGCATCAAATGAAGGTTTTGTGGGGGGTGATGAGTCAGACTCAACTGATTCAGGTGTGGGTTCTTGGTGATGATGGAGGCCCCAATTGAGGTTTGAGGCAGGTCTGCAGGATATGGTGGGCAACTAAGCAGGGGCTTGTCATGGCAAGAGAAGCAAGGTCTTTTTTTACAATCATTTGCAGGTAGCAATGAGTCATAGACCTTGATAAAGATTTGGTGGCTATACAGCACATGAAGGTTGCAGCATCAGAGTCAAGTGTAATGAGAAAGCGCTCTTTAGCAGCAAGGTGAGACCATCAAGGAGATGAGACAAGGTATATTCAGGTAAGTATGAGGTAGACCTTGCTTAGTCTTTACTACTTAGGTATTCTACTGTTTATATAGTGAAGAGGAAGGCATGGGAAAGGAAGTGTCTATGGGAAAAACATATGTCAAAGAGAAGTGCTTATGGGAATAAAAGATGAGAGTCATGTGAAAAGGGAAGGGAAAAGGTACAAGGGACAAAAGGGAGTTCATTGTAGCAAGTTGAATCATAACATTGATGAGCAGAACTGCCACTTTTGTTTGCATGACAATTGATGGAAGCTTGCAAGGTAAAAGGCCACAAAGAAAGACAAGAGATGTTTGGAACACTCACAATGTAAGCCATTAGAGAATGTTATGAGTGAAAGTGTCTCCTATTTACAGCCACAAGTGCAATGAGTAAGAAGGGAGGTTACATAATATTTTCTCACAGCATCCAGTCAACTTAAAACCTGACCTAAAGGTCCAGGAATAAGTTTATTCAGTACCAAGAGTCAAGATGATAGAGAAGACATGCTACATTACACCAGCAAAAGTCTTCAACTCTCACTCGACTTTTCATAAATTTACATGAGTAAACATTAACTATATGTCAATATTCGATACATGATACACTTCTTTATGCATGTCATTCTGGGCGAGGAACTGCACCGGTGACAGAAAGTCATTTTGTTGCCATTTGCTTGATGTAAACTTTGGTGGCGGTGCTTAGACTTTTTTTCCGACACGCCCATGATATTACGATAGATCATATATAGAGTGCGTGATACTCTTGGAAATTTATATTCAGTGCTCACTATCATTACTTACAGTAGGAGAGCTGAACGTAATGGCTTTTGACTGCGAGCCACCGACTACACAGAAAGCATGGATGGTCGTGAACCAAGGAAAGCCCCGTGAGGCGCTGCAATTCAAGACCGACGTTCCAGTTCCAAAGCCAAAGAGAGGCGAGGTCTTGGTTAGAGTGCGCGCTGCGGCGCTGAATCCTGTGTAAGTTTTTCTGTGTGCTTTTCTATGTTCTTACAAGCATCCTTTCGTGTTCGCTCGCGTTCTCGCAGAGGGTGGAAACTCATGGCCGTACTGCCAAACATTTTTTCAAGGCGACCACACCCTGCAGAACATGATCTCGCGGGTGTGATCGTTGATGCGAATGGGACGTCGTTTTCCAATGGTGACGAAGTCATTGGGTTCATTACCGTTTGTATGTCTCAACCTTGTCTACACCACCTGATTCGACATTGACTCTAGACAGCCCTCCAGTTCAGTTCACGTCAAGGTGCCCTCGTTCAATACGTCACTCTACCTGAAGACAACGTCACATCGAAGCCCACGACACTCAGTTGGGAAGAGTCTGCAGGACTTCCTCTCGCATGTCTCACCGCCATCACATGTCTCCGTCTAGGAGGATATGATCCCGCGTGCGCATTGGATTCTGTGTCGACCACTTCCTCCTCCGATTCAGTTTTTATCAATGGCGGCTCCACTTCGGTTGGAATATATGCGATTCAACTTGCGAAGGCGTTGTCTCTTCATGTGACTGCGTCAGCATCTGCGCGGAACGAGTCTCTCGTGCGCAGTGTTGGTGCCGACGCGTTCCTGGACTACACTACTCGACCAGTTGCGGAGCAGCTATGTAATAGCCCACCGGGAACACCATTTAGTATGGTCTTGGATGCAGCAGGGTTGACAGACACGGCGCTTTACGCCAGGTCAGATGCGTATATGAAAAAGGGGGGCGTGTATGTGACCACTGGACCTTGGCCTAAACGAGAAGAGTTGCTTGGTACTGTTGGAAAATGGTCCTGTGCGCTCTTGAGACCTGCGTCTATGGGTGGTATTCGGACATCTTGGAAGTGGGTCATCTTCCTTTGGTGCTGATGCATATTGATTCTTTCCCCAGGATGGTCAGTGTGGTGAACAAGAAAGAGGATATGGAATTATTACGTACTATGGTCGAACGAGGTGGGTTTTCTTATCAATCGTCTGGCAGTCGTTTGACTTTTGAGCGCTGAATAACAGGTCTACTTCGTCCTGTTGTGGACTCGACGTACGAATTTGGATCGGTGTTGGAAGCATATGATAGGATTCTGACTGGACGTGCAACAGGGAAGGTAATTGTCAAGATCGAGTAAGGATGCTGTATATCCCCAAGGCCGAAACAGAGTAATTTGTTTCTGGGTACAGTATAAATGTAGGCATACCTACACATTCAAATCCTATAAAGACGGCGATCGAAACATCCTTCGCGTCACCCAGGACGATAAAGAAAACATGCTGCCGCCACCTACAACCACTTCAATCCATCGGTGGTGTACGACATGGACAACCCAACTCGACCAAGCCCGGCCCGTCTACTCACTATCAACCACAGATCCAAAACGAGTCCTACGCCACTCACTTGGCCCTCCAACACGGTCAACCAATCGTAATCGACCACCGTCTTCAAATGCGTCACGTCAGATTGTGTGTGTGTGAGAGAAACAGACCCGTCAACAAAAGCGAATACATACCCAAACTCTTCCCTGATCGTCGCGTAGATCTTGGCGTCCGTATCGAAATCAATACTGCTCATCGCCTCGTCGATCACCACGGTCACGCTTCGTTTCAACAACGCACGCGCCATGACGATCGACTGTCGTGGCCTTGCAAAAAGTTGGTGCCTCCCGCAGAGACTTGCGCTTTTTCGCGTCCTCCGTCAAATCAGCCGAGACAACCGAGGCAACTAGCCCGGCTGGCACCACGCTGTTGGACGCCCCAGAGTCGCACTGTGACTGATGTGCGCTTTCGGTGAGCACCTGCACGGTACAGTGCGCCCATAACACTCTGTATCGTCCTGTTTCCCAGTGAAGTCTAAACAAAATAAGTATTAGCAACGACCAGCCTAATCATCAACATGCGACTTACGAAAAGGATTCAAGTTGTTTCTCAACGTAAAAAAAAACAATATCCATCCCCAGGGATAAGCGTCTGCGCGAAATCAGCGTCATATAAGGCGCACGACGTGTTCATACGCACCACGCAGCTGCACGCACGGCCTCTGGTCATAAATATTTGAATACCAATCTTTGGAATGTCGATCCCATCAACCATGATCTTTCCCTGAACAGGATCCACAAATCGCAAAATGCTTATCGCCAACGTCGACTTGCCACTGCCCGTCCTTTTCGCCTCCTGGTATATAGTCGTGAAGAAACGCCCTTCGACAGCAGTGAGAGCTCTGGCACATACTTGATCACCAAGTCGTCCATCTCTATCAACGGATTTAGATTCGTGCTCGACGGCCGGAACGCATGCGGCCGGAACGTCTTAATGGTGACACAGGCGGTTCCCGAGGAAGATCAAGATGCGCGACGCCGACAACACGCTCGACAGAGCTGACTGAGACTATCAGACACAAATCACTAACGAAAACTAAAGAGGCACGGACTTGACATTAAGCTCGAGCGTAGTCTAAAACCAACAGGCCCAATGGACACTCATCGTGAACGACATGACGCTCACAACACACGCCTTCCGTACCCGACGAGACATACTAGTTAGGGCAAGCAGTCAACCTCGTGACCAACGCTGCAAATGCAATAGGATAGTCAAAGTTGAGTAAGAGCTGGCCACCTGTTGGCCTCAAATCGGAGGACGGACGAAGAGACTATGTGCAAGGTCGAAATCGCACTGAGGTAGCACACCGTCGGGAGCAGGACCGTCAGCGCCGCATGATCCGTGTCTGTCGCCAAAACGCGTATGTCGCCGCACCGAGCCCGTTCCACGCGCTCGCGATGTCGTGCACGGCCGTTAGACGTGTCCGTTTGGACATCGTCACCGCGATCACGTATCTTTGGGTGAGGACGGCGGTGTAAATCTGTAGCGTGTGGCCGTCATCGCTGTGTGCCAAAAGAGGCTCGGAGAAGCGCAGAAAGGACGATTGAAGCGGCCGTACTGCAGACCGAGACCGTAAAGACGCACGAACAACGTTCCAACCAGTACGACGAGTACGACGAGCAAGACGTGGAGCGTGTAGCATGCGACACATGCACATCGATCTCGATCGCGCAGCAGCGCACTCAGTAGGCGTTGCAACGCCACTCGGTACCCGAGAGTTTCGCTGCGACTGATACCCACTTTCGGTCAGCACCTGCACGCGGTACAAACATTTCGCATCGTCATGTTCGTCTGCAAATCGATAAGCAACGACCGAGCGCATCAACCAAACGACGCACTAAATGGATCTAAATCGTCTCGCAACGTCCCAGAAACAATGACACATCCTGAGGGGTAAACGTCTACGCAAACGTCAGCCGAGACGCACGTCATTCACATACGACACGCATCGGGCGCGACGTCGGATCGTGAATCCCAATCTTTGAAATGTCGATCCCGTCAATCGAAATCTTGCCCCCGACAGGATCCACGAATCGCAAAATGCTCATCGCCAACGTCGACTTGCCGCTTCCCGTCCTTCCGAGTAGACCTACCCGCTCCTTGGCATGCAACTGGAACAAAATGCCCTTCAAAACTGGCGGGAGCTCTGGCGCATACTTGGTCACCAATTTGTCCACCTCGATCAACGGGTTCAAACTCGTGCTCGACGGCCAGTACGCAGGCGGACGGTTCGTCTCGATGATCGCAGGCGGTTCCTGAGGTAGATCAAGATACTGTCCGACAGAGCTAACCGATAACGTCAGATAAACAAAATCACTAGAGAAAAAGACAAACGCACTTCAGATCAAGTTCGAGCGCAGTTCAGAACCGACATGCCCAACACACGCTCATCGTAAACGACACCGCGCTCGTGATACACACACCCGCCGTTCAGGAGGAGACTAGTCCAGAGAGCACAAACAACGTCGTGATCAACACGGCCAACGCACCGAGCGCGTCGAAGCTGAACAACAGTCACCTGTTCGTCATCCAAAAGCTGTACCACATCTACACACCGCATCAAGCATCTGCAGAGTGAAACATAACGGAACGCCTCACCTTAAAAGTACCCAATGATCACAGTAGGAATCAAAAACCAAGGGAATATGACCCTAACAAACGCCATCAACCTCATGAATCAAATCGACAGATGACCCACTCACACGACGGTAATGGCAGCAGCAAATGTGGCCAGAGACGAGTTCACGGCCGACAACGAGCCCGCCAAATTGTCGTCGATCGTCTTAATGTCCTTGCCAAACTGATTGAGCATCCTGCCTAGAACGAGCGTAATCGAGAATATCAACAATGGTCACGTATGAACGCACCTGGAGCGTTACATCATGCCAACGCATCGTAGCCCTGACCACCGCCTGGAGCAACCGCCTAAATATCAACCTCGACGCCCTCGACGCACCCGTGCATTGCACCGCCATCGACGATATGCTAACGGTCGTCGTAATGAGCCTAGTCACACCGTAGACGCCAACGTAAAACAGCGGATCCTCGTTCGCATCCGGCAAGGTAAACCACAAGAGCTTCTGAGTGGCCTGAACGTGAAAATACGGCTACCCAACTTGATGATGTGCGGGACGAATGCAGTTATCAGCGCCTCATTCTCCCTCAAGACGGAAGAAGTAAACCTGTATGGGACGGCCGTCGTCTCGTTCGCGTACGCCTGACCCCATTCCTAGACACCTCACTTAGCACGTATCAGTCTCGACGAGGACATCACTCACCTGAATCCAAAGCTTTTCGACGACACTCATGCTCTGCAAACAAACGATCAAGATCGTCGACGTAGACCACGTCCAATACGACCTAGCACGCCTATCATCTCAACCCTCACGACAAATAATAACACGACTCACGAAGTCTTCAGATACGAGCCGTAAACCGACCATTTAACGCCACCGCTCTCACGATGCTCGTCCTTGGTAAACTTTTTAGGTTTCTTGGACGGTTCCTTGGCAGGATCTGCAGGACTTTCTTCAACTGGCATCTCGCTCGCGTCCATGGATTCCTCTTGCTTTATATCCGCTTCAGGATACGGTCCAAGATACCTTGGGCGCGTAAATCCTTTATCGTTCCTTGAGTATCGACCGTCCAGCATTGCACGAGGTAATAAACCCCGGGGAGTACGAGTTCGACATGGTGTGTAACAAAGATCTAACCCCCATAAAGTCATCTGCACACACGTGGTCCAAACAAGAGCAACTTACCACGGCACGATTAGCGAGAAGCAGTCCACGCAAAAGGTACAAGAACCTGGCGGTGTGACTGTCCTGAAACGCGACCGGGAGATCAAAGATCGATCACGCGAACAGCGAAAAAAAAAACACGTACGACAGCACCCAAAGAGTCATCCAATAGGACATATTTGGTGCGAGCATAGATAGCGCGAGCGAGTGAAACGTTAGTCAGAACAGTGAACACTACTCAAAAAAAAGAACAAACTGCTCGCTCACCGAGCTTTTTGTAAACACAATGGCGATCAATTAATCACATAGCCGAATGAACAAACCCCACCAGCCCCAATCTCCGGCGAGTCTCCATCCTCCAAGATATCCAAATCGTGCTTCAGAGCGCAACATTCCACCACGACATTGTATCCCTCCTCGTGCGCATCCAGATGCCCCGGAATTAGAACTTGCGGTCTTCTACATACACCGGACCTCGCAGACAGACTTACATTGTCGAGGGCGATGTCGGACTGAGATCCTAAACGTCGTCTTCGTTTAGAGTCGTGATGGTACCGCGCTTGATGAGTAGGTACGCCCAAGTGAACGTGATCCATTCGAGGATAGACATATCTTCTGGTGAACACTTGAAGGACTGATCAAAGATCAGAAACAGGTGATGGACTGCGGATGTAAACGCACGATCTCTTCCTCGCTGATGCGGCTGCTCGGCAGTTGCATCGGCATCGTGGAAACAAGGGCGAGTTCCAAGAAGAGGTTGATGATCAGAGCGCCCAACTCGAGACGGGGTGCTGAAGAGACGTAAAGTATCTCGGGCTCATAAACAATACCACTTAAGAGGATGATGCCATGGCTACAGGACAGCCAGAAGACATCCAAGTGTGCGGTTGGTTTGGACCAAAAAGGTGGACTCATAGATGGCATAGACCCAGCTGGACTCGATCAAAGAGGTGCACACGCCCGTCCATGTTGCGTGTTCATGGATGACGAGTATGCATACGGCTGCGTAGAACCAGACGAGTGCTTGGTCGAGTGAGGGAGATGGTACGCCAGAGCGGTACAGCGTTGTCGTCGGCATCGTCGTTGGCATGTTCGTCTGCGTTCAAGGTTCTGCCTCGCGGAGGCCAAAGCTGGGGCGGGGTATACAGAGAAAGAGGATGAGGGATGTGGAGAAGCGGACGGTCGTGCTCATTCGGCACGAATGATTTATAACTCCAAACTTGGGCCTTGTCTGCCAGTCTTACGCGCCTGTGCGGACCTGTTTGGTCAACCGGATTAATTGGATAACGAGCGACAAAAACACTGACCGTGGACCAACGAGCAAACAACTCCACTCGCGACCTGAAGGAGGAGCGTTATAGGTCACCAGATCGCATCGGTTGAACGAAAGGATTCGAGTCCTCGGAGGGGGAGCGTAGTAAGTTTCACTCCTTCCGATCGTCTCGTTCGTTCAAGACGGTCGCCCGTTCGCTCTTTCCTTTCCTTCTCTAGCTTCCTGCGGGACGAGTGAAGAGGCTGGGTATTTTGTGAACTGCCCAGTCCCACTCCTTTCGATCGATCCGCTCTGCCCACTCGGGGAAATGGAGAGAACGGATGGATCGGGAATTTTAAGAGCGGCAAGTTTGTTAGGATTGCTTCTAACAATGCTTTGCAAAGTGCTCAGCCCTTGAAAGAAGAGAAAAGATATTCTGATTCTGAGGAAACGATACTACTACATCTGCCCTACTTTATACTGTAGTGTTATCTGGGCTATGCGTACATGTGTAAACCAGGAGGCTAAAATGCAGTGAACATGTGTATAGATAAGGGAACGTGTATGAGAAAGAGAAGTTCTAACATTACCCCCTTTTCAAGATTGAAACTCCAGGTTCAATGAGAGGAATTGAGTCAACAGATGGTAAAGGAAGGGACTTTGATCACCAAACGGGGTGCGTCGGGATGTGTGCAGTGAAAAGCAGCGATTGCTCAGGTGGTGTGAGGTAAGTTTGACACATTGATCCACTCATTTTCCTCCCTAGGGAAACCCTTCCATTTAATGAGATATTCGATCGTATTGCGTGACCGTCGAGAGTCAAGAATGTGCTCAATCTCATGTTCCTCTTGGCCGTTTACTAGTTCTGTAGGTGAAGGAAGAGGGAGTTTTTGAATTTTGAATGTCCCTGCAGTGTAGGGATGAAGAAGACATTCGTGGAAAACGGGATGAATGGTGCGCCAAGACTTGTCCAATTGAAGGCGGTAGGAAGCGAGTCCTTCCTTTTTGATGACTTTGAATGGTCCATATCGTTTGTCATCAAGTTTCTTGGAAGGTCGTTCTGTTCATATATTGGTTGCCTCTAAAAGGACTAAATCTCCCGGTTGGTACTCTTTTGGTGGGCGGACCTTTCAGTCGTGGAAACGCTTCATATTGAAGGCTGCCATTTTTAATGCCACTTTTGCCATTTCCTGGGAATGCTTCATTTCTTCGACAAACTCCGAGGTGGTGGGATTTCTAACTTTTGTTATATGATAGTAATCTGATCTAGGAGTGTGTCCGTAGTTGAGAAGAAATGGTGAGAAGCCCGTGGCTGATGAAGTTGCTTGATTGTGGGCAAATTCTGCGATTGGCAGCCAGTCGACCCAGTCGTTTTGCCTGTGGTTTATGTAGATTTGTAAATATTGTTCAACCCAGGCATTAACGTGCTCCGTTTGTCCATCTGTTTCAGGGTGATAGGCGGTAGATGGGTTTCCTTCAATTTGGAGTAGGTGGTAAAGTTCCTTCATAAATGAAGATACAAATTGTGGCCCTCGATCTGAGATGATCTTCTTTGGGATGCCATGCAATTTGAATATGTCATTTTTGAAGATGTTTGCGACTCCGGATGACGTGATGTTCATGGCAATGGGGAAGAGTCTTGCCATTTTGGAGAATCTGTCCACTACCACCATTATTCCGTCTTTTCCCTGTGATTCCGGAAGGGGTCCGATAAGATCTAGTGATATTATGTCCCAAGGAGCGTCTGGAATTGTGTTTGTGTGCAGTGGGGTTTTCTTCCCCTGTCTGTCCGCTTTGACTCGTTGACACTTGTCGCATCCTTGTATGTATTTGGTAAGATCCTTTTTTAGTGTGGGCCAAAAGAAATTTGTTTTGATGAGGTCGTGTGTTCTTTTGATCCCCAGGTGTCCGGCAATAGGGTGGTCATGGTATTCGTTTAGTATTTTTTCTTGTAATTGGGGGTTTGGTGGTATATATGTGAGGTGTTTCCATCTCACGATGTTGTCTTTTACGTGCCAGGGGGAATCCTTTTGTTCGATTCCATGTTGAACTATTGCTTCAAGATTTTTTTGTGATTTTAT
>JBBPUN010000039.1:0-17085 GCA_038094715.1 Heimioporus punctisporus | reverse complement strand
GTAATTGGGGGTTTGGTGGTATATATGTGAGGTGTTTCCATCTCACGATGTTGTCTTTTACGTGCCAGGGGGAATCCTTTTGTTCGATTCCATGTTGAACTATTGCTTCAAGATTTTTTTGTGATTTTATGATGAGGGATTGTATGTCAGATGTGATGGTGCGGATGAGGAATTTTTGTGGGAGAAGTGTTTGTTGTTTGTTGTCGGTGTCTACCCCCTTTTCAAAATCTGGTCTCCGGGACAGTGGGTCAGCAGGGTTGGTTTTCCCTGGTCGATGTTCGATGGTGAAGGAGAATTCGGACAGGATTTGCTTTCATTGAGCCTGTCTGCGGGATAAATCTTGTGGTTTCGTAAAGAAGGTAAGGTTTTGGTGGTCGGTAAGAATAAGGAACGGGGATGGTGTGTTGAGGAGGTATTGTCGCCACTCCTTGAGGGTGAAGATGATAGCCGCCATTTTGAGATCCGCCGCGTGGTAATTCCACTTGGCGTCATTGAGGGATCGTGATATGAAAGCGACTGGATGCCATCGGTTATCGACTTTTTGGGTGAGGACTGCGCCCAAACCGATGCCAGATCCATCTGTTTCAATTCAGAATTGATCACGATCTGTGGGCATATGGAGTGCTGGGGCTGTCGTGATAGTGTGTTTTAGGTTGTCAAATGCCTGTTGGCATTCGTTGGTCCAAACGAAATCCTTTTTGACGGATGTCAGGGCGTTTAGAGGTCGTGCGATCTGGGCGAAATCCCTAATAAAGCGACGGTAGAAGTTCAAGAAACCGAGGAAACCTCGGAGTTGTTTCTTGGTTTCCGGAACTGGCCAATCTAAAACCACTTTAACCTTTGTTTGGTCCATTTTGATGTGTCCTTGTGAGACTATGAGACCGAGGTATTCCGTTTCTGTTGTTTCGAATTCACACTTTGTGTGTTTGACAGAAAGTTTGTGGTCGCAGAGTATCTGCAGGACTTGTCGGACTGTATGTTGATGGTCGTCTAATGTTTTGGAAAAGACCATGATATCATCCATATAAACGATTACTTTTCCCTTGCTGATGAGATCGCGGAAGATGTGATTCATCATCGTTTGGAAGGTGGCAGGGGAATTTGTGAGACCGAAAAACATTACGAGGGGTTCGAAAAGTCCTTGATTTGTTCAGAAAGCCGCTTTCCATTCGTCTCCCTCCTTCATGCGAATGTTGTTATATCCCCATCATATGTCAAGCTTTGTGTAATACTTGGCTTCTTTGAGTTTATCGATGAGTTCGCTGATAAGTGGAAGGGGATAGCGGTTTTTCACAGTGATATTGTTTAACTTCCGGTAATCTTGTACTGGACGGAGTTTTCCATCCTTCTTTTTGATAAAGAAGAAGGCAGAGGCGAAAGGTGATTTAGATGGACGGATTCGTCCCGTTTTTAGGTTTTCTTCCAGAAAGTCGTCCAGTTCTTTTTGTTCGACTGAGGTGAGATTGTAGGTTTTACAGTCGATTTTATGATTTCCCGGGAGTAGCTCAATGGCATGGTCCCATGGTCTTCTTGGCGGAAGTTTGTTGAAGTTTTCTTTAGCGAAGACATCGATGAAGTCGTGGTATGCTTTTGGGACGACTTCTTCAAAAGATTTGTCTTGCGTCTTTGCTTCGATTGCTAGATCCGTTGACAATATATTGATATATTGTTGATCTAGACAGAAGATTCGATTGTCTTCTTCTTCGTCTTCCTCATCTTCGTCTGGGAGTAACCCTGGCTGGTGATCTCCCTTGCATGTGGAGAGATTGATAGTGCCGTGTTCCCAGTCGATCGAAGGGTTATGCTTTCGTAACCAATCGTGTCCCAAGAAGATGTTGTGGGTAGATAGATCTGCTTTTGCCATGGCCATTTGTTCACTGTGTCCATTGACATTCATTTCAAATATTGTGAACTCTTTGATGGTCTTGTTGGCGTGTGGGGATCCATCGGCGTTGTAGACTTTGATGGGAATGGGAATGTCGTAGGAGGGAAGATCGTGGTCGTTTGCGAACTTCGTGTTGATTGTTGTTCCTGTACAACCACTATCCACTAAGGCTTTTGTTTTTATGGTTTTTCCTGTTTGTGTGTGGATTACTACCTCCACTTCGAGTGCATTCTTCGAACATTTCCTTTGAACAAATTGGGGTTTGTTTTGTAGTTCTCTTATTACAAAGTGCGCTTCAAGGGGGTAGCTTGTTTAATTTGGTGTATGAGGAGTGGGGTGACTTCCTGGATACGAGTTTTGTGTACGAACGATCTTAGATGTTTTTCTGCTCTTTGTTCATCCTTTTGGTCTACAATTTTCTTGATCCATTGACACATCCAGGGGTCTACCGTATTACGCCACTCTCCTCTTATCGTAGGGCCCTCAGCAGACTTGCTGTTCGAGGTCGTCTCTTGGCTTACTTTTGGGCACAATGTACCCTTCCCATACAGCCTGTCTGACGTCTCCAGGTTTGTCTGGCCCGCAGCGGGTTCTGTATGTTTGGGGCAGTGATCCCCCACTTCGGCCATCAGACCTGTACTTAGCGCCACCTTGGCTTTTCCCGTGGGACACTGTGTGTTCTCTGGTGTACTCTTGTCCCACAAGGAAGCACCACCGTTAGTGGACCCCACATTGGGCTCCCAGCCAGTACTTGGCCTTGGTGTGTCTTGTGCCATCCTAGGGCTTTTGAGTCCCATCAACCCAAATCCTTTTCCTCCTCTCTTTGTTTCGTCCAGCTCCTTCGCCTCTTCCATCTCTTCTTCAGCTATCCTTTCAATGATAAGCTGGGCGATTCTATCTTCCTTCTTTATAGAGAATTGGACGTCAGAGTTGTTGATAAGGAGAACTTTTAATTCTCCGTGGTAGTCATTATTAATGACTCCTGCTCCCACGTCTACCCCGTGTTTTGCCGCGAGGCTGCTTCATGGTGCAATCCTTCCGTAAGTTCTTGAAGGG
Organism: Heimioporus punctisporus; assembly: GCA_038094715.1. Lineage (NCBI taxonomy): Eukaryota > Fungi > Basidiomycota > Agaricomycetes > Boletales > Boletaceae > Heimioporus > Heimioporus punctisporus. The sequence goes on along the minus strand of JBBPUN010000039.1, from coordinate 14,144 downwards.
AGTTTGATGGCAATTTGCGTGCCCACCAACACGCATTTTCGGGGTGGTATTGTTGCTTCTTCTGTGCTGCAGAGATCTCTTCCAGCAGCACCTTCTGTTCCTTTTTGGGGTCTTCTTCCTTCGGGCCCCAGATATTTGAACTGAATTTTTGGAGACTCTTTCTCATCGATGGGAAGAATTGAATATTTATTATTTTTATCGATGAGAGTATATGTGGTTGGGAAGTCAGGTGCTCCTTTTACTGACTTCCGGTGGGAAAATCCTCCTCTTCCACCTGTTTGATGGCTGCGGCCAGCCCTTCTGCATCGTAATATTCGATTTGATGGTTTCGGAATGTCATTGTTCTTACCGTCCTTCTGGCCCTCATGTGGTCCGCACATGGCCAGGGTTTGCCGCATTGCCTACATTTGTTTTCGGCATGGGCTTGGGATAGGTCCATCGGCACGCCGCTGCCCCCAAATGTACCGGCTTGATTTGGGTGCACTGCCGAAGTGGCAGGAGATGCGGTGGTTGTGCTGCTGGAAGCAGCGGGAGTGACCGTGGGAGCGGTCCCAGGGCGAACATAGTTCGCGATAGGACGTTTCCCCTTATAGTTGGGGCTTACCCAGCCCTCGGGTTTCTTGTTGGCCGTCCACATGTTTTGCCTTGTGGAGGCTGCATTGTTGGTGTTATTTTGGGCCTGAGAAGACCCACCTTGTGTTTGTGGAGCCATGCTCCGTTTTCTTTCTGCGATTTCCTCAAGAACACGTTCGTGCCTGAGGAGAGCCTGGATCCATTCTTCCAGGTTGTAATTTTGTAATAGGAGCGGCTGGTGTAGCTCCACTCCTTCGACGATCTGGTTTCTGATGGCGCGTCGGAGGTAGTAAACCAGCTCCTCCACGTCGTTTTCTTGATCATATTTGGCCTCAAAGACCGTTTGATGAAAGCGGGTGATGAAGTCTTCGAGGACCTCATCCTTCTTTTGCCTCATGGCCTTAAGTTCATCCTGTGCCGTCCTTTTCAGAGACACGGGGGCGAAGTTCGTGGTGATATTCATTTTGAATACCTCCCATGATTTGGTTTCCAATTCTCCTGAGGCCAGGAGGTAGTTTGCGTAACGGGCCGCCGCCCCTTCTGTCATGAATGATAAAACTATATTTATCTTCTGGAAAGTTGTCGGCTCGTGCCGGAATCCTCCCAGATAGACAATGATTTGTCACCACCAGACGTGGAACTTTTTCTTGTCCCCATCGTAGCCTGGTGGCTTTGTGATGTAGTTTTTGCCGAGCTCTCTGGCTTCCGACTCGAAGATCAGATCTGCCATTTTGATATCGGCAATATTGGAGTATTGAGACTCCGTTTTGTGGTCCCTTTTCACCTGAGCGGTGATTTCCTCTGTGAGAGTTTTGGTGAGCTCTTTTAATTGTTGAGCCACTAGTCTTGCCACCAGGTCTTTGGCAGCCTGTGTCATTTCTCCTTCACCCAACATGTCTGGTTTGGAGTCTGAATCTTTGAATGGATCTGGGGTTGGTTGTCAGATTTGGAACGACACTTTGATCAAATTGAGCCACTACCACGAAGAGGGCGGAAATGATCTTGGTGTTTATTCTAGATATAGAGTGGGAAGGAGGAATTCTTCTCTGTTTGTTGATAGGAGTGGGAGAGTTTTGAGGTTAGGGGTGGAGAACCACTCAGCAGAGGTCAGCTGAGGTTCTGGAGATGGTGTGGGTGAACAGCAAGCTTTCTCCCACTTGTATTGTTCTTCGTATAGTTTGTCAAGTAGTTCTTGACGTTTACGGCATTGCCGAAGTTCTTTTTGATAATCTGTGAGGTGAGCCTGATGATGAGCCGCCAGATTTGGAATGGTGATGTAAGCGAACGGACCGTGGTCCGTAAAGATGTAAAGGATAGGGGGTGTGCGAAGGTCAGGGATGAAGTATCGGTGACCAAGAGGAGAGAATCAGAATAATGTTAGGATTGCTTCTAACAATGCTTTGCAAAGTGCTCAGCCCTTGAAAGAAGAGAAAAGATATTCTGATTCTGAGGAAACGATACTACTTACATCTGCCCTACTTTATACTGTAGTGTTATCTGGGCTATGTGTACATGTGTAAACCAGGAGGCTAAAATGCAGTGAACATGTGTATAGATAAGGGAACGTGTATGAGAAAGAGAAGTTCTAACAAAGTTTCAGTCCTTCTGATTTCTTTGGTTTGCTTACTCGATCCATTCTGTTCGTTGCAACTGCATGAATACGCTTGCACCCGCGTCCGCGGCGCGATGATGGCGATGAGCGCCCGCCCTTTGCAAGTGCCACCTCCGAGCCCTCTCTTACTAGATCCTCACTGTCTTCGCACACTCTCGTCACCTCGCCCTTGCCCTCACCTTCGCGTCGCAACAAGAGTGATGACGATGACGACAATGACAGCGAGGTCATCACATCGTGTAGTCGTCGTCGCCATCGTCTCGCTCGTCCCTCCCTCGCCTCTACCATTTGCCCTCACCCTCACCTTCGCATTTACACGATCGCGACAGCACAATTACACGATCTCACCACCTCGCTCTCGCCCTCCGCAACGTGGCTGCCCTTGCCCTCATCTTCGCGTCGCAATGAAAGTGACAAAGGTGACGATGACGAGACAGCGCGGTTATCGTGCGATCGTTGTTATCGTCTCGCTCAGTTGTTCCCCCTCCCTCTCATCCTACCCTCACACCAATCTATCGTCCTTGTTCTCCTCATCACCATCACTGTTTTGTTGTAATGAACGTGACAACGGCAACAATGACAGCGCAGTGATCGCACGCTCGTTGTCGTCACTGTCCTGCTCCCTTTCCCTCTTGCCCATACTCGTCACGAACACACACTCCACTTCGGTTAAGTGTTATACTACATCTGTAAGCATCCCCTGTCGTGTGGTGGCTGCGCTGGGGTCGTTGTCACCACCATGCTTGGACGATTTCCTCTGTTGCGTTGCGGAGTCGGACGGGCAGGGTTACCGTCATCGTTCTCACCGCCCCCTCTTCGGACGTTCCGTTTGTTGCGTTATGTTCGAGTGTGAGTACGGTACGTGTATTTCTCTGCAGGGGTCGTACATGCCACATGTGATCGGCCGGGGCGGTGTCAGAGGATCGCACCTGCAAAGGCTGCGTGCGAAGGAAGAGGGATTTCAGGCTGTCGTTCTCATTTGTCTGCCACCAAGCAGGCTTCTCCGAGGATCAGGATCAGACTACCTCTTGTTTAATGCAAGGACTTAGTAGTAACATGCCGACATTTAGTGTTGTGCCACTCTATCACCGGATGAGGCAAGCGGTTTGGAAAGTCGGACGGCATTGTCCCCTAATCAGGCGGTGCAGTAAAGTTCGTGGGTAAACAATTTGCTGTGCGTTTTTTTTTCTCTATCTACTACGAGGACCTACAGACATGGTTGACGATGTTTATGGTCCGCATCACTGCAGCGGTCATTCATCAATCTTAACGGAGGAAGACATGGCCCCCGAGACAGCATTTCAAGTGGACCTGTCCAGTGAAGGTAAGATTATTGTCGCATTGGCGCTCGGTAAGTTAGTAACAGCGATACACAGGGCTTCTCAGTGACAGAAATCCGGACGAATTTCTGCCAAAAGGCTCTCGCACTCCAGCACTCTACTATTGGTGTTACGGTCTTCATTCATCTCTCGTCCTAATCCATATCATTCTTGTTGGCCTGTTGTCAACACACCCAGAACATCGGTTCACCGTATCTGTCAACAATGCGACTGCGCCAATTGTCTTGAAGGCATTCCTTCAAGCGTTTTACCTCGTATGTGATTGTATCACCTTAGTGAGATGTGATTTGATGACGCTTTCGGAAAGATATATACTGCTATCCTTGTGCTTGTGACTCAGCGTCTTGCCATATCTGCTTTAATGAACAAGCGGCAGAGTCTTACTTCCATACATGACATTTGCAGTGCATGGAACGGCATTGGTGCGGCGATAGTCTCAGTATGGCAGCAAACCAAGGTTATTTCATCACCACTGGCGATACTTCTTACCCTGGCATATCTTACTTGCATATTGGGTTTGCATATCATCTCTTCATCTGTCATCCAATTTGAAGCATTCAACAACACAATAACAAACATTGCTCCAACAACAGTCACTTGGCCATCTCCATCTGTTAATCTCTCAAGCCTTAGCTGGGACATTATTTCACCCTTGACAACACTGTGGCCACTATTTCCAACTGCAAATGGATTATCTGGGAGTGTTCTATATGATATCCCATCTGCTGAGTATTCCTATATTGGAGCTATTGTAAATGCAACCACTGTCACTGCTAATTGTGGTTTGCTTTCAAATGTTTCAGTTGGTACTTGGTATCCAATGGAGTCAGTCTATGAGGTTGAGATCAATGGGCTTGGAGAGGTGAATTTGTCAGTTGCAGGTGAGATGCGTTTATATACCCTTGGCCATGTTAGGCATTGCATATTAGGTCCTGTAAATGTGGTGTCCTCAATTTGGGTTGGAGGTTCTGTGAGTTTTTTGCTGTCCTCTTGGAGTTTTTAAAGTTTTAATTCTATTATAAATTCATTTCAGGGTTGTTTAACATGCAACAACTATTTGATTTATCAAGTTAGCACCCAGGTAGATGTAGGAAATTTAACTGGGGAGGCTCTTAAACTGGATGCTATAACTCCAATGAGGAATACAAGTTAGTCATTTGATGTAATCTTGTAAACCAGATTAACAATGACCTTTAGCTGATCCTGAGCCAATACCTGCTTCTAATATTTTTAGCACATCATACTTTATTGCATGCACCCTAAATGCAATCTCAACCACCACATACTTGCCTATGCAAAATGGAAAAGCTGATATTGTACCAACATTTGCCTCTGATAGTGATTCTCAAACATGGGATATATGGAATGCAGGTCTTATTACAAACCTAACCCAGAGTGGAAGTTTTTTTTCTTGATTTTGAATATGTCCATATTAATTTTATTGTAAATAGTTGGTTGTTGCTCAGAGCTCATTCCATGAGACAAGTCTATTTTGTCAAGAAATGGACTTATCTATTGGAGATGAAGAATGTGCATATATGTCCTATTCAGATGTGTATATTTCATTTTATTTGCTGTTTTTCAAAAAGATGATGGTTTTGAAGGTACATCAACAATATGCTAAATATATCATGGATTTCTTCCATTGCTCCCCCATCAGGGCAATTAGCAACATTAAAAAACCTTGGAAGGAGGGAAATGGAAAATGCTATTGCACAAGCTGCAGCCTCATTTATATGGTTGGGTATGTAACTTGAAACCATTGATTTTCAGATATCTGTGGCATTGATAGTACAATTAATACATAGCAGGAGTAGTTGGGATGGAAAATGGAGGATTTACACAAAGTATTGGGTCTAGTTTGTTGACAACCTATATTCTTGAATTCAGATTAAATGTATGTTGTGTTTAATTCACTGAGAAACCATATAATTTATTTGATTGACAGGTCAACCCAATTCCAGTAGGTTTTATTTCATACTTGTATTAATATCACTGACTTCAATGACAGGTGGCAATTGGCTTAATTGCCTCCTTTCTACTCTTGGCTATAGCTGTTTGTATGCTCTATGATTTATTTTTCAAGGGTCTTCAAGCACCAATATCAACCTCAAATATTCTTGAAATCATGTGGATTTCTGCTTGTTCTACAATTTTACATAACTCTTTGAAAGCAAGTAATGGTTCTACACCTGAGCATCTGAGGCTCAAGGGTATCAAAGTCAATGTTTGCATGGCTGATTTACAATTCAAAGAAAATACAGTCAATACAAAACTTCAATCTGATTTCTTAACTGATGATTGTCATGGAAGAAACTATTCTGAAAATGGTATGTTAGTCAGACATCTGGTCTGGTTCTGTAACTAATTCTACATGAGAATCACACTCTTTGTATTCATTGTGTTATGTGCTTCATAGCATACTGCTTGCTTTTCATGTGGCATTGGTCATACTTTTAAAATATCATCCAGAACATTCCATTACAATGCTGTTGGATAATCCTTGGATAACAATGATCTTGTCCATATCCCTTCAAGCATTCTATGTAGTGAGAGGTGTTGTAAATAAATTCAATTAATAGTACTAATAATTTTTTTATTAGCTATACACTGCTGAATTACTATTCATCACTCAACAGCTTGCAGTATCAACTCTCATCACAAAAAATCATTATTTGACAACTGTGAATGATATAGCTCAAGCCTGGACTGGAATGGGTGCTGCTATTTACTCATTATGGCAACAAACCAAAATAGTTTCATCAATTTTCCCAATCCTGGCTGTGGTGATCTATTTGGCTTGTATTTCTATTCTACATATTGCCTCCTCTACCATCATGCAGTTTGTTGCATTTGACAAAACTTCTGTCTTTCCTCTCCAGTCAAGTGTAACCTGGCCCAACAGCACAATCATTGAAAATGGAAGCTGGGCAGGTCCATTTCAGACCATACCACCAAACAATTTACTTGGAAATATCTCCACATATGGTCTACTCAAAAACACTCTCTATGATATTTTGAACACCACCAATTTCAGCTATGTTGATGCAACTGTCAATGCTACTACCATACAAACATCATGTGGCCTGCTGTCAAATTTGTCAATTTCAAATATTAAATCATCTCCAACTCTCAATTTTTCCAATAATCTTGGATTTGAAAGTTTTTCTCTTGGCAGTGAGTTACTTCTAATTTAGAAGGAAATAAATATAGTTGAAACTCTTAATCAGTTCAGGTAAATGAAGAACAACAATTTTTACTTTCTTCAAATGAAATTCACTATCTTCCATATGCATCTTCAGTTGGTTTTTTCTCTCTATTATTTGAGCTTGCTATAATTATTTTATTTTCAGTTTGATTATTTACAAGGATGTCAACTATGTGCTGAATACCTGTTTTTTCTGATTACAACTAATGTTGTCATAAATGGGTCTATTGAAAACATCATTAATGCCAGCATTAATATTACAGGAGGTAAATTCTCTTTGTTTGTTTAATACTTATTATAATATAACTTTTTATCAGAAAATGAGCCTCCAATTATGGCTTATCTCACAGCATGTTCTCTATCATATGAAACAATAAATACATCTTGGGATTTTCAATATGAAAATTTGTCTTCAAATTCTAATCAGGAAAGTCAACAATTTTGGCAACTATGGTCTCCAGAAATGAATAGCAACCAGTCTATGAACTTGACATCATTTGTAATGTTTTTATTTTTATTTTTGAAAATTAACTAATTTTTAATTTTTAGCTTGATGGGATATTTATGAATGTTGGATTTGGATTCTGTCCTGAAGATGGAGTGTTAATGGCTTGTACAATGTCAAGCAAGTATGTTTTGTTACTTACTCATAAAATCACATAGTTTTGGAACTAATCCATTACTGATAGCATATCAGACACAATCCAAAACAATAGTCTCTATAATCTGACTTCAAATCAATTAGAGCAAAGCCTAGCAGAAACATTAGCAGCTCTAATTTGGAGTGGTGTGTCTATTTCACAAAGTAATTTCTATTTTGACTTAATATTGCAATATCAGCTGGGCAGTTGGGATCACTTCAAGGAGGGTTTGATAGAGCAATAGGAGAAAGTCAGGTTACACAGGTGATTGTTGCATGGAGGCTTAATGTAAGCATTTCCACTATGTATGTGTTCAGTATATGATCTAATATGAAAATCCTTGTAGCTGAATGAGACTCCAGTGAGTATAGCATAATATGTGTACAAGACTGCTGATCAAAGTACCCATTTAATCAAGATAGTTATTGCTTTTATAGCATCACTCTTATTATTTATAGTAATGTTTTATCTCATCAAGTCCTCAGCATCCAAAAAACCATCTAGTATTAGTGGGCTAAGTATTTTGGAAACAGTTTGGATCATGGCCCATTCCAAGACTTTATGTGAACACATGAAAAAGATTGAAGATCCATCCTTGGATAATCTGCGCAGGGCATGCATGTTTGAGATTAGACTTGGTGACATTGGAGGATCTCAGAGTCTTGAGGTTGAAAGTGAACCATTCTTGTGAAGGCAAGTACATATGTACAATTTGATTGTTTTTATTTGGCTGATAATTTGATTTTTTAGTTACCTTGATGGAGAATAGCTTTTTTCAGTTCAAAGAGAAATAGTTTAGTAGAATATAACAAGTAAATTTCTTGACCTCATTCTCAGTATATAAATTGTTTGTTTTGTCAGCATATAATTTTCATGTTTTACCATTATAAATTGATTTTGCATGTATATTCAAAGGTACATGTGTCAGTTTATCAGAGTTACATCACTAGTTCTATACACTGATTGATGCCTTTGTTATGGTAGAATATGTTTGACAACTTTGCTGCACTTGCTTCTTTCAAATCAACTAATCTCAGCTCTGAAATAATACCTTAATTCCAATGTTGAGCATATTAGTGACCCCTTGAAATTGTTATGACTGTACCTGGTGTGGTGCAGTCGTAAATCTGACAGATGGCTTAATGCTGACAGGACTGAGAGAGCATGACTTATCAAGGATTGAAGATGCCAGCTGTATAAGACATATTGAGAGACCTCAGGCAGGGACAGTGCAAGAGATGAATGGTTACATTTTGAGGGTGCAGAGGAGTGAGATACAAGGGGGGGTGTCAGGTATGACTCTAGGTGAGGTATCTGGGAGTGAAGGGAAAAATTAAATAGTGTTTAAAGAAATGATGACTAAGTGATGAGTAAGATGAGAGAATATTCTAGAGAATCAAAGAAGAATGAATATGAGGTGAGGGGAATGTTCTAGAAGTACAATGGGCAAAGGGTTAGACATAGGGTGAAGGGGAATGAGTCAAAGAAGGAGACAAAAGGGGAAATGTGTCTGATAGGCGATGGCATTCGGTAGTACAGATGACAAAGATGACAAGCATGAGGCAAGGGAATGTTCTAGAGTTACACAGGGATCAAGAAATGGAGTCAGAAGGTACAGGGTTTGAAGAAGGTGAGTGGAAATGAAAATGATGAGGCATAGGTTGAGACTTCTAGGGCAGAGGGCATCAGGGTTCAGAGGGTGGAGACTGGGGATAAGCCAGTTCAAGGGGAGTCCCATGGAGGAGAGTATCCAAGGGTGTGAAAGGGGTGTCTGGGAGGACATTGTGGGTGATCTGTTGAGGATTTGAGAGAGTGCCAGCATTGCCAGCATTCCTTGTGATGCAAGAGCATTGGTAAACGAGGTGTCTAAGGCAGGGGAATTCTCAGAGCATCAGGTGAGACAAAGAAAAAGATATGAGTCCTTGGCATATCATAACAGAAATGGTGGTATAAACAGCAGGCAATCTATTTATGTCTCTCACACATGGCCTTAATAAAGAATGATAGAGACAATAAAAGGCAATGAGATCAAGTGATGAGAGATGTAAATCCAGAAAATGGGAAGTGAAAGGAAACCTTTTATTCCGTGTACTTTAGTTACAAACTTATAGTCCAGGGCATACCCAAGACTCTGTAGGTACAAATGATAACATGAAAGGATAAAACAATCAAGGAAATGACAAGGTATGGATCAGAAATAATGATCTACCTGTCAAAATGACACTTGGCCAACTGCTGTTAGTCTGAAGATATAAAACATTGGACTACTGGTTGGCCTTAAGTGAGGTGAAATAGATAAAAGTGAAAAATACCAAACATAAGGTGCTAAAGATGTGAATCAAAAGAGGCCTTCAGATGTTAAAACTGATCAGAAATGGTCAGTCTAAAGAAAAGAATAAAAGCAGTTAAAACTGGTTGGAAATGATTGGTCTAAGGAAGGGAGTAAAAGCAGTTAGAACTGGTTGGAAACAATCAGTTTAAAGAAGGGAGTAAAGGCAGTTAGAATCAGTTGGAAACTAAATAGATCAAGGTGAAAAGCATACAAGAAGGTATAGAGAAATAACCAATGGAAAAAGGTAAAAATAGAGCAATACCACTGTAGAGACACTGCATGCTCTACAGTGTATCACTCTGTCCTCTTTTAGATAATGAACAGAGTTCCTTTTCACTCTTTTGCTCCATCACCTGCTACTCCATCCCTGCCCTTGTGGTGTACTCTATATAACCCTTACTTGGATGACATATACTCTGACACCCAGTGAGTGTTCCCACTGAGGGTATTCTCTTCTTCTTGTACCTTCCTTCCTGTGTCACCTCTGCACTGTCAGGTTTTGCACTCCAAAAACTAGCATACAGAATTTCCAAGAGCAAGTGCAGGCAAGTCTAAATGACTCTAGGTTTGGGCAGAGGATAGCAATATCTGCAAAAAATAATTGCAATGTACCCTCATCTATCTCTTGGGCAGAGAGCTCCAGAGAAATGATTGAGGAACATAACAGGTGCTAAACAAATATAAAGGGTAGAATGCTTTTGGATTCATCCATATTCCATTTCAGAACCTTCCAGTTTGGGGCCAGCAAATGTGAAGGACATATATCCACAGCTCAGAAGAAATTATATAAAATATCGTCAATTTTGGTAAATTTCAGCTCTTTGATGCAATGAGAGCACTGATGGATGACATTCCATTAAGCTGGTGATGGTGCCTGTTCAACAGATGACACAACAGGCAGGACTATATGTAATTGAGTTTAAAAAATTAGTAATGGTGTGATTTTAGTACAACTATTCAGAGATTCTGTACACTATAGGATTAACAAGCTTAATTTTAACTATTTCAAAGCCAATACTACTTGAAAAATGCAGATGTTACTCAACCTATAATACTGTGTTATAGTTTAATTACCATATGAGGTAATATGACTTTCTTTTATAGCTATTACATTCAAGTTTAGTTATTGGCCAATAGAATATGATATTACCAAATATGGCATTTAGACTATAGGTTAAGTAACATCCACATTTTTCAAGTAGTATTGGCTTTGAAATAGTTAAAATTAAGCTTGTCAACCCTGTAGTGTACAAAATCTCTAAATAGTTGTACTAAAAACACACCATTACTAATCTTTTAAACTCAGTTACATATAGCTCTGCCTGTTGTTACGATTCTATGGACTTATCGTTTCTTTTCTTCTGATGACTAATCCCTTCCCATCCTGGCTTTACTCATACTGCTCACTTGCTTAGTCATCTTTTCCTCCATATTCCCTGACATTCCATTAGTATTACTCAACTTATTTGCACATGTTTACTCCTTTGGGTATATATACCCTTTCTTCAGCGCATCTCTTCTTTCTCCCTAACCTTGATCTACTCGAGTTTCACTCTAGTAGCCTTGTACCTTATACCTTGAATAAAGGTCCTTGTTCCTCAAAAAGCCTTATAGCATTGCTTCAAAATGCTTCTTGACTTTGCCAGCAACCATCTTGTTGTGTCATAAGTCTCACTCGAAACTCTACTAAGATACTCCGGGTACAATTGTTACCTAGAAACTTTGACCCTTTGTACTAGACCTTATCGAGTTCTACGTTCAACTTGTGAACATAACAAAAGATCAAGGTTCTCCACGTATGGGCGTACCATCGTAGTATCCGCCCACCATATCATCCTCTAACACTCAGTGGAGGGAACCCCATGACTCAGAACCCTCCAACCCTGAACAAGAAGACTACACCTCTTTCCCCGAATTATCTGACAACGTTGAGGTACGAACTGAACCCAACAACACCCTTGACCTCACTGCAAACCTCTCTTCATCACTTTACATCCCTCAAGCTCCTACCCCTCCATCTCCAACCCCCATCCAATGAACCTTTCCATTTGGAACCCCACTACCTCTACCACCTCCACTACCCCTCCTTCATACCTTCCCCACTCTCCCCACTACTATGACTACCACCACCAAACATACGGAACTCTGCCTTGGAGCCCCCAAACCCTTCAATGGTGACCCAAAGAAAGCAGATGCATAGATGGTTACTGTCTGTTCCTACCTCCTCATCAATGAGAAAGTCTATGATGACGACAATAAAAAAATTGCCTTCACCTTGTCCCACATGACAGAAGAACCAGCAGCCACCTGGGCCAACACTCTCCGACAACAGGCTTTTAGCCTAACAACCCCCAGCTTTGGCTCGTTTGCAGACTTCCTCACCAAATTCAATGCTGACTTCAAAACCCACGACATTAAGAACGACGCTATTGCCTGGTTAGCCACCACCACCATGTCAAACGGCAACCAGCTTAATGAATACATTGCTGAATTCCAGAACAAGGTAACCCTGTCTGGAATCACCAAGGACGCCATCCTCATAAACTTCCTCACCACCGGAATGCCAAGGAAACTTATGGAAAGGATCTACAGCATGGACACTATCCCCACCACAATTAAAGCCTGGTATGAAAAGGCAATCCACTTCCAAACTGTCTACAACAGAACCAAAGAAATTGGTACTCGTTCCCATTGAGCCAAGACTCATATCCTCCACTCCACTACCACCTCTTCGTCTTCTACCCCCGCTAAAGACCTGAACACCATGGACGTTGACACCGTAAAAGTCAGCAAACTCACTCCCGATGAACACAAGCGATGCATCACCGAAGGACAATGCTTCCACTGCCGAAACAAAGGGCACCTCTCCTCTGCATGCCCACACTTCACTTCTGATTCAAAGAAAGCTCCGCCAAAGGACAAGAAAGTCTGGAAAGCCAAGTAAATTCCATCACTTAAAGAAATAGACGATGACTATGAAGCGAAGACCACCATAGGAAGGGTGGCATTTTCCCAGAATTTTTAAACAGGAGGACCACCCTGACACATGGTACCTCCATTTGTAGAACCCATGTACTTGTAGCCAATCCAACTCAGAAGAATGTACAACTTCCCCTCTCGATCGTAACTACTTCTGGAAAAGACGTCAAAACCAATGCCCTCATTGATTCTGGAGCAGACATCTGCTGCATTGACTGGCACTTCGCCAGAAAACATAAACTTCCTCTTGATAAACTCTCTACCCCAATCCCTGTAACCAACATCAATAATACTACAAACCAAGCTGGAATGATCAAATACACCTCAACCCTCTTTCTGCGTATCAATCACCTACATCAAAAGGTGAAATTCTTTGTCATGCATTGTGGTTCCTCCAATATGATCCTCGGGATGCCTTGGTTAAAGAAAACCCAACCAATCATCGACAGGGCAAAACAAACTATTTCTATTGAAACCACCAATGATGAAACCTCAGAATACAACCGCAAAGCAATCACCCAAGAACTTCGCCTTTCTGCCAAATCCCAATCCCCCCCCCCCCCCCCCCCTGTCGCCAAAGCAATACGACAAGTAGGAGCTGATGTCATAAGACATGATAGATTATTCCAATATAATGAATATTACATGGGCCACCACCTTCCCTCCACCGACATCTCTGCCTACCATCTGAATCGGGTAACAAAGCATGGCTCTCAATTTCAATTCCACTCCCCCACCACCATTAATGCCTTCACCACCTCAACAAAATTAGCAATTGAGGCCGACAAGAAGAAACCTCCTCCCTCTCTACCCATTGAATTTGCCATGTTCTCATCCGTTTTCTCTAAGGAATCTGCAGATCACGTCCCCCCCTTCAGACCGTACAATCATGCCATTCAACTCGATGACTCCTTTAAACCCAAAGTGGGAAAAATCTACCCCCTCACCGCTGAAGAACACAAAGCCACCGAAGACTTTCTTGATGAAAACCTCGCTTTGGGGAAGATTTGACCCTCTCAATCTCCACAAGCATCCCCTTTCTTCTTTGTCAAAAAGAAAGATGGGAAACTTCGTCCTTGTCAAGACTACCAATATCTCAATGACCACACCACCCGCAACACCTACCCCCTTCCTTTAATCTCCAACCTTATTGATCAACTGAAGGACACCAAACTCTTCATCAAGTTCAATGTCCAATGGGGCTATAACAATGTCCAAATCAAAGACGGCAACCAGTGGAAAGCTGCCTTCATAACCCACAAAGGAATTTTCAAACCCACTGTCATGTTCTTTGGTCTTACCAACTCCCCCACTACCTTCCAACATTTCATGAATGACTCCTTCCAAGATATGATCTCCGAAGGCTGGCTTGTCATCTATATGAATGACCTTCTCATCTTCTCCCCCAACAAAGCAACCCATGATGAATGCACTAAATGAGTCCTCCAATGAATGACTG
>JBBPUN010000038.1:0-36161 GCA_038094715.1 Heimioporus punctisporus | reverse complement strand
GTAGAGTATATAAACCCGAATAAATGATGCCAGAGAACTCCAAGTTGAGTTCTCTTGGTGGTTTCCCCCATTGCTGCAGTTCCAGCTTCGACGGGTGTATTTGCGACCGCCCCGTGTCGAGTTTGATTCATTCACACTTCCTATACTTTCCTATTGACCTTACAACCCCCTTTTACTTAGTTACCACTCTAGATCCCTCCGGAACCTCGGAACTCCGGAACCCTCTTTCTGACCACCGGAATCGCCTTCCGTGCTAGGTCCCGGCCCCTCTGCACTGCACCTGCGTGTATCGGGTCCTACAGCCCCTGAAGTAGTGGGGTGTATCACGTATAGTTTGTCAAGTAGTTCTTGACATTTTCAGCATTGCCAAAGTTCTTTCTGGTAGTTGGCGAGACAAGCCTGACGACGAGCTGCTGGATTTGGAATGATGAGGTAAGCGATTGGACTGTTTGTGGTTCAGTCCATAAAAGATGTGATAAGGATAGAGGAATTTGATGATCAAGGATGAAGTGTTGGTGATCGAGAGGAGAGAATCAGTATAATGTTAGGATTACTCTAACAATGCCTTGCAAAGTGTGCAGCTCTTGAGAGAGAAGAAAAGATATACTAATTCTGAAGAACTACCCTAGTACAAAGCCTCAACTTATACTGTTGTGCTATCTAGGCTGTGCTTAACATGTGTACTATGCATGTACTTTGGAGGCCATTAGGCAGTGTACATGCATATGAAACAAGGACAGATAAAGGAACGTGTATGGGAACGAAAGTTCTAACAACCACTGACTGCATTTCACAGATTAAACAAAACAAAGGGACTCTCAGTTCAAATACTTACCTGGATGCTGTATCAAAAGCGACTGAAAAAAAAAAAGTCAAAATCAATCCCAAAAGTATGACAGTTATTTACGAAGGAATTTTCGGGTTTTATGATCAGGCTCTCCAAACCAAATGATACTATACCAGGGATTGTTAGGGGATTGAGTGAGAGGAATGGACTCCTGTGTCAATCAAGTTTTTGAGCAGTGTAGGGGGACTGTGTCCCAATGTTCTTTTCATAATTATCAAAACCATGAATAATTTTACTGAAAAATGCTTTAGTATAATACAATAGACTGAGAGAGCGTACGAAGCACCTCTTGATTGATGCAATTTGTGAATTGAGTTCACCATAATTGATGCTCTTGTCAGCACTTAATAAGCTTAGATGATTGTAGTGTTTAATGAGTGGAATTGAGGTGATATTCCTCTCTAAAGAGTGAGGTGCTGCTAACACCAATAATGAAGTCAATCCAATCGCAGTGAGTGTTGCAAATGCAGTGTACATCCTAAGGTGTTTCCACAGAGGATTTACATATTTTTGATGGGCATGATCATACCCACCTTTTGCATACCAAAACCTACTACCCATCAAGTGATTATCAGCTATGGCAGGGCTCCTGAAACATGTATCAGTCATGCCTGTTAGTAAATATACATATACAACGACCGGTCTTAGCCTCGTGAGGTGCATTGCCACTGCCTCAGGGGCAGAAACCCGTGTGCATGAGTTGGGTGGCTGAAATGATGTGTCAGTTTGCATGGCCACTCTAAAACCAGATTAACAAACAGCCCTACGTCGTTTAAGCCTCGAAATTATTGAGCAGCAGACCCACAGCATTGGCTCATCTACCTTTGTTTCCGTCAATCCCCACAAATGTATCTACTCAATTGTCAACCGCGTCCCCTTGAAGTGCGCCGCAGAACTCAATGATAACAAGGAAAACAACCACAGTGGTCACTAAAAAGGTACAAGCCCCAAAGAGGAAGTCGTAACCTGTGGCACGTGCACGTTATCGACGGACTCTTCGCCAAGCCCCCGGTCTTGCCGCCACATCATTCAATAATGACATCGCTGTTATTTCGAACATGTGTAAATTGTGTGCCAGCATATATCATCATAATTCTGTCGTGTCACTCAAGTCACACATGTTGCATGATTGGACACGTATGGTAAAATGAGGAAGCAATGCAATCAAGTCGCAGTCAGCCGAGACAGAATTTGAGGTATTTGATCTATGTAAGCCGAGGGCAGGTTTGATGAGCTGCCATCAGGCTGTTGGAAACACAGAGCACGCGTATCCCATCTAATAGGTATGTATTGTGAGCAGTACGTGCCAGTCCCGCCGCTTACCTGTTCGATAATAAATGATGCAAAGATTAACGACACTTTATAGATGGTCACATCAATGGAAACACGGCGAGGGCTGGAATCACCCCAAATATGGTTGCTGTAAACGAGGTTCCATCCAGGAATCGACTCGACAGATCGATTGGTGGCCATGCGGCCTCTCGGTATAGCGTTTGAGAAGATGAACTGACCACGGTTTCGATCATAACCAGCTATGTTTCTGTTTTAGGTCGTGGTAAGACGAGGACCTGCGACGCGAACAAAACCTACTAGCGTGAGAAGCATTTCCAACATGCTAATAAGGCCTATGCGAGTGCTTAAAAGATGCGCCATATGAGAAAGATGAGTACCCGGCGCCACCATCATTTTCATTTCAAAAAAGTTCCAGGAGTGGTCGTTCCAGAGGAATTTAGAGGTGAACTGGCCAGATTTTCGATCACATTCATAAGTGACTTCAGGATCTGAAGAGAATAGCTTGGTTGTCTGTACTTCGTACCACACGCTGCAACCACAGTCAAATAACTCACCCACGAGAGGTTATCGCAAGCGCTCACCAAGCCATTACGCTCCGATCGAAAACACACTGCATACTCCGAATAATTCGAAAGCCCGGATGGACTACGACTTGTAACGGGGATGAAATACCACACCCAGTTGTGCATTCAAGACCAGAAACAGAGTCGCGCAGAAGCGCCCCACCAACGCGTGGATCCAAGCTTTCCACTACGAAATTCATGACTGGATCGTAGAAGACACGATCATCCAGCTTAAAAATTAAGCGAGGAACACGAGAAAGGAGTCATATGAACATGCTCGTAAACGAGATATTTAGGGTAACGAACAGAGTTGCGACTCACTAACTGAATCATGATGAAAGATTGATTCGGACATACAATGTAGCATAGTTCTATCCACGCCAAGTTCAGTGTTTGGGAACTATGGGAAGCAGGTCCCCGTTCTAGAAAAGGATGCTTAGCAGATGTAGCATTGCACACAAAAAATAAAAATACGAGTTGTTAAACCAGTAGTTGTGAGCTTTCCATCGCAAGGCCTTCAAAGAGTCTATGAACAACCTCCATTTTTATAGGGCCTTGGGAAATGTTCTTGTAGAGCGTCAGAGAACAAAAATTGGATGCAATTTCTAATCTTTGGCCCTAAAGCAGATTGATAAACAATATGCAGCCTCCTGTTGCCTCGGGTGATAGTTAATGCGAAGACATGTCCTCTTGCCGGCTGAGAACTTGCTAGAACTCGGACAACTCGTGTATGTTGTGGTCTTCGAAAATTCGAACTCCGAGGTGAGGCAAGTGCTCTGCTTGAGCACAGCCATCGACTTGGTGATGCTTAGGACCTTTGGCGTTGCTAAAACGTGACTACTTGAGTGCTGAGTACTGAGCCCCAACGCAGTTTACTATGTAAATTACGTTTCGCTATGTGAAGACTTTTGGTAAGTAATGAGGAACTCTTTTCGAGTCTCACGCACCTGTATGTCGTATACCACTTCTAGAGAAGTTTCCAAGACGCCCCCTATTGGACACGGTTGGTGGCATTCAAGAGTGAAGATCCTTCTTCGAGCTGAGTGTGGTTGCAATTCGCCAAACCTAAGAATGACTTTTGAAGAGGTTGTATGAAGTCCCTCACATATTGTGTCTCGCCCTCGGGCTTCAGTAGGTTTGACGTCGGGAATCTATTCTTTGGTGAGTCGAAGCAACCGATCCGGGTTCAAACGTTCTAGAAAAGCTTCCTTTCTCCGTCACGGTTCTAGCACTTGAGCACACAGTATGTGATGTTCTCTGTATATTCGTTGCATAACGGGCACCTTTTCCTTATTCGAAACGAAGCTTGGGCTTAGGGCATTCACGATTCAGCGCCAAAATGATCAATTAAGCTAGGTTTAGAACTACAAGGCAATACCCTTGGATGTACCATCCGATTGTTTGTGTAGGTACTTCAATCTCACTGCTATTCCATGATTCTGACGTGTCGTCGTTTCGCTTCCGTGATGCATTGTAGTGCTAAAACTAAGTTTGAGTCCAGGAGACAGCGGCAGGTACGTAATGATGCTGAGCGAATAATCATTGCATGTCTATGTCCGCTATTCTTCTTCCATCCGGCATAGGGTTATTATATCTACAACTCGGTAAGCAAGACAACTCAAAACATCCTGCAAGCTCATGGCTACTCTTAAGCAATCTGTCGAGAACCTTCTAGTAAACGACTACATCAACCGTAAGCAATGTTCCTATATCGGTATGTTACATCTGTTGACTTCTGTTCCCCAGTTGCGACCGTCACTGTGATCGGATATGATTATGGTGAATAGTCCGCGTTTACATGTTTTCCATGTTCTTATATAACTATCAGTCCTCACATTCCCCGACGAGGTAGTATTTTGCATGTTCACTCATTCAATGACTGACAAATTATTTTAGATAAGATATGTCTGGGTCGGCCAATACATGCCATTGGCCTACCGAAAATTCTGATATCGTTATAGACACAGCCCTGGACGTGGGTGTCCACATTATTCTTTCTGGTATGTACCTACTTCGTGGTGCCACCTCGAGACTGACAAACATTTAAACTTGAGATTCGCTATGTCGGACTATGTGTTGGCATGTACGGGTGATTATTATGGCATCTTGTATCGGCTGATCTTTTCTTGGTGCTCCAGATCGAATGCCCTCTGTAAGTCTAGGATACGTGATGTCAGTGTTATGGACTCTAACCAAGCGTAATGAAAGTGAGAAGCTCTCTTGTGCCGGTATCTATAAAGGTGGTTCTTCGAGCACCCATCGAGCTATGTATACGAAATTGACGATCGACAGATGTATGTACTTTTGTCTCGTTTCCTGCACATTATTGTGGTTCATCATATCGAGATAGCTGTGAGTACGCAGTTACTTTCTCTTGTAATTTCCATCCTGCTTACAGATACTTTGAAGGCAATGTATCCGTTATTCTTTATGTTTGGAGCTCGCTGATCTTTTTGAGTGCTGCAGAAAGTAAGACTTTATCTACAACGTTGTTCAACCCACGGGATGTCATTTATGTTATTTCGACGCAGTGATGATGATTCTTCGCGTGTGGACCCTCTACTCGCATTCAAGGTTGATTCTTGCGATTCTTCTTTTGTTATTCACCACCGAAGTCATCATATTCATCATTCAATGTGTCTTGTATGCCGTTCAATTTCAATATGGGCTTGGTCTGTGACGGATGGTTACCGGGTAACGTGCGAAGCATGCTGACGTTTCGGTTTTACAGCAGACGTCATTCAGATACTCGATTCATCTTATTGCATCCTGCAATACATTCCTCTCGTCGTCGATATACTTTCGTCCAGCTCACAACTCGCCCTCGGTACGGCGATGTTCTCGCTCTTCCTCTCCAAATTCGTCAAAGAATCAATTCAAATGTACAAGGCGACGAGAAAATTTGATTTGAACCTGTACCTGAGCCTTCTCGTGCGGGAAGGAACAACGTACTTTCTCGTGTACGTGCTATTTTTTTTCCATTCCGTCTTCGCGCGGTGAAGTTGACCTCATGACTATAAAACAGAATACTCACGTATGCGCTCTTGGACGTATTGTTGTACACCGGAACGCCTTTGGATAAACCTGGATTCCTATCGGGCATGAACACGGTGCTGACTGGAGTACCTCCCTACACGCTCGTCGCGCGATTCGTCTTGAACCTGCGGAAAATGTATGCCCGTCTCAGGGTGAGAAGTTCGAGAAACGATATTGGTGCAGCCTTTGGGTTATCCTTGGTGTCCGGAGATGGCGCCTTTCGGAGTGCAATGGTGTTTGCGGACGTCGGAGAGAACGAAGAATCGGAAAGGGAGGTGGATGAGGGCGAAGAGATACAGACGGTCGATCGCGGTCGCAGTGGCGACGAAGCGTTAATATAATGGAGAAAATGACCGTTTGTTGGATTCGTATTGCACGCTCGTCATGTTATGACTTGTAGGAAGAAAGATTTCCTTGAGGACTTCGCTGGTGTCAATTCCGGGGGATCCCAGATCATTCAAGGGTGCCAAGCAGGTCGCGTACCTCTTTTACTCCTCATGCCACCTCGCTCGTCCTCGTCGCGACTCGTCACATCATCTTGCTTCTCTTTCTGAACCAAAAGTGTGCGCCATTCCGCCTTCGCAACTTAGCCCAACCTGACAAGAAGTTCCTGGTTCCAGGTCGGCTTGCGCTTCGCGCTCGCACAAAAGAGCCAGAGGAAAATTTTATGTACCGTACATGGTCCTCCTCGGTCATTCATGACTGTGATCCGGTGCCTTGTTACGCCATTTTCGAATTCATTTTAGGTGCGTATATGCTTTGTTGTAGCTTCTTCGAGAACTCGCTGACGACGTAACTGCATCAGGTATGATTTGGGAACGAGCCTGCGAAATGGCCGAGATTCTTCGTATCGTAGCGATGCCGGCATTAGTTTACGCCATCGGGATTTTTGAAGCGCCCTGGGCGCTCTACGTAGTAGAGCGAGTCCGTCGCAGTTGTCGGTCGCCTTCCTCCCGTCACACCCATTTGTAGTAAATTGGTGACTGACAGTCGATCAGAGTTCCTTTTATCTTCTAGGAGACTCGCCCAGAATAGTGTTCGACATTGTCATGCGGCGCAAAGTCCATCTTACATCATTACTTTCAGAACAATGTGAAAATAACGCGGTTTGATGGCGACTGTTTCTTTGTGTGTAATACATTCTGACTATATTTGAAAGTTCCGCCGTCCGTGTGTCGGATGGATTCTGCAAATGGGCTATGGCGGGGCTGAGTGCTGACAGTCGTAGATTATGAATAACTTTGATGCGACCATATGCTGCTCCGCAGGCGCAGTATAATAAGAGTCGTGAGAGTATTCTCGTTTTGTTCCTTTTTTGTGGCGTTCATCCATCTTACAGTTTTCGTGTTGAATCCCAACACTTTCGCTGTGCGTGACAGAAGCCATGTATGCCCCCATCCGAAGCCTTTCCCACCACAACTACTAATGCAAAAGCACTCGGGCTATTATATGTTGTTTCAACGGGTGGCTATGAAGGCGACTGATCGGTATGATGGGATTCCCGGCGAGCGCCGGTAGCTACGCTATCCTTGCGTACAGGGCAATTCACAAATGTATCCGCCATGCTAGAAGGTTGGTTTTCATCGTGCCTTTTTTTTATCTGAATATAAGTATGCAACATCCCTCAGTCAAGTTTTATCGGACACTACCCTTTAGGCACTCCCATTCACTTGGTATGGTCCATGGCTTCCACTGCGCAACAAACTATTCGGAGCATTCAGGTACGAAATTACGTGACCCGTGAGTGCCTTTTACATCAGCCTGTTTGTATCGATCACTCACTATTTCTAGTTGCGGTTTCCAGTGTCGTTTGGTATGATTACCGTGAGTGGCTTGCATCTCTATCTATCCATGTACTGATCGCAAGTCTCGATGTTGTTGCTGGTAGTACTCACATTATCTGATGAAGTACGTCCTCGGTACTGTCCTGTTTATCCGGCTTCTCATATTATTCATTTAGGGACAACACATCTGGGTTAGCAAATACATTTCCTTAGCCCATTTTATGTTTCATACATAATTTCAGAATAAACGATGGACATGGCTGTCCACTATATATGTTATGGTGCGTGTTCTCCAAATTCTTCAGGAGAGATATATGATCACTATTGATCCCCAGGCCCGTTACTCCGGACTATGCTCGTGCGTGTACGTCCATGGCTCGCTTTAATGAATACCGCCTGACACAATACTTTACTAGGCTGAGTATGCTCTGTATGTTTATGGACAGAAATCGTGATCATGTTAAGCTGATACGGCGCAATCAAAGGGGGGACTTCTTTTGCGCCTGGTCCCAAAAAGGTGATATCTCAAATTACTGACCGGCACCACGTACTAATATATTTCAACGTGGGCAGCTGTGCGTTTTTTTTTCGATGTCATTTTTGGCTGTTGATTGCGACCGAACAGCTGCACGTACATCAATCCAGTAGGTTAACTACTGAATAAACAGTCCAAAGGCGCTGCAATCGATATTTCGTCCCATTTCGCCAACTTTACATTTTGGGTGGCTGCAGAAGGTGGGCGAAAAAAACTTGTTTCAGGCACTGTTGGTTACCTGAACCAAATCAATTGGCAGCGGCAATGATCCTCCGAGTGTCCGCATTGTACGGATACTCCAAGCTCGTCCTTGGGGTCCTCCTCACGCTCTATACGATTGAAGTCGTTGCCTATCTAATATCTTGCATCATTGCATCTGCTCGAGTTCAAGATATAGAACTACGTAAGTATTAATTCATTTGCATAGTACATACAAGTATTGAGAATGCGATAGAGACTGTGCTTGACATGACATATTGCACCAAAGACCCCACATGGATGCACGAGTTCGGTCTTATTTCAGATTTACTCATGAACGGTTCACAGATCACGCTGGGTACACTGATATTGCTTCTTTTCACGATCCGATTCGTCACCGAATCTGTACAAGTATACAAATTATCCGGCTGTGTCCGCACAAACGTCTACACAAAGCTTTTTATGCTCGAAGGAATCATGTACTTTATCGTGTATGTCCTCGTTCCCAACAATCAATCCACGTAAACAAACGAACGGGATTTGTTTTTGGTAGCATCCTCGGCTATGCGATCTTGGGAATCCTTGGCGATATAGGAGCTTTTCCGCCTACCGCAACATGGAACATAATCTTGGATGCCGTGGAGGAATACGCGGTTCCGATCATTCTCGTCCCACGGTTCATCTTGAATTTGCGCAAAACTTATGCTTATGACACCTCAAGTAGAGATAGAAGCAATAATGAGGCAACGTTTGGGGTATCGAGTCGTGCTACTGCAATGAGCGCCATCACGTTTGCAGATAGCTGGGATGGAGAATTGGATGAACGATATGAGGGGGCGGAGCACGTGGAAAAAGAAATCGCAGATCAGATGATAGAGATGGCGAGTATTCTTGTTAAATCCTCACATGGCGTGCTTACTTTTTCGTTGGTATTTACTAGACGCTTGTTCGTCAGCAAGGAAGTATATAAGTAAACGTGAATGGTCTTCAAAGCTGATACAGTAAATATATCAGTCGCTCGTTCAAGTTGAAAGTACTTGTGGATTCATCTTCACCTTGCATTGATTCAGAGCTTTCGAAGTCGAGAACCACTGAATTACGAACAACGTTGACAATTGTCACATCTTCACTCTATCCTATGTTACCCACTTTCGTGACTACGTCTGTACACGAAGTTGTGCAAAGCCAACTCTTGTGTTCTCTGGACGAAATTCGAACGTGCTGTACACGTTTTTGAGAAAGGGTTCGCCGATAACCCAAATGTTTTGTCCTATAGAGAATAGCGTCTTATGATCGACGTGGATGAGCCAATAGAGATGACCCACCAGCAACCAAATCCCTGCCTACAATAGCACTGATGCAATAATGCGAACCAGGGGAAACTTGTCCGAGGCTGAGGGAATAAGCAGGTATTGCGAACGCTGATCCCCCGAAACTGAAAAGTACTGGCGTGGATATGGCGCACGGAACTACAAGGTCGATTCAAGACATAATACAGAATGGTTTAAGACTAAGTACTCACAGATAAATATACCATTTTCATTGGTTTGAACGCCGAAGAGGGAACTCTGCAGCGCGGAC
Source organism: Heimioporus punctisporus (assembly GCA_038094715.1). Classification (NCBI taxonomy): domain Eukaryota; kingdom Fungi; phylum Basidiomycota; class Agaricomycetes; order Boletales; family Boletaceae; genus Heimioporus; species Heimioporus punctisporus. The sequence continues at coordinate 26,324 of JBBPUN010000038.1, read as the reverse complement.
ACCTGGGAAGTTGGAGCGGCGATTACGACGGAGCCGGTGTCGATGATGGCAGGTACACCCTGCGCAATCAACCGATTATTGACGATGACATTATCCATTTCGACAAGCCAAAAACCCTAAATGTTCGTGTGAGTAAATCTCCGTAGCATCTGCATCGACGTACTCTTTGTATTACAGAAGTAAAGGTGAAAAATCCTGTAAATAGCATAGAGTTTACACCACCGAGATACAGCTCGCCCGGTTCAGCGAGTTTAAAGGAAAATACAGGGTCACTAAAGTCTCCTTGATCGAAGAGATTTTGATAAATAGGAGTGGCACCATAAGCAGAGATGGATTGGAATGCCATTCCGAGCATGCCATCTGCCTCGAACCTTTGCGCTTGGAAGGCCGGGGGATACCTTACCGCAGAGCAAAATATTTGATCACCTACCTATATGACTGTCAGGACATAACTCTTGCACGCCTCGTAAAACGTACGGAGAGGCCGTGCATGTCGAGTGAAACTATCTCGGTGTACAAGGTGCCATATACACCCGTTCCTTCTGAATACAGAATTTGACACGGTCTGTTTAGATCAACCGTTGTCAAAGTGCGATAGGGGTCCCAACGAGTGTGATCATCACAGGTTGAATCACACTCGATTGAAGGGATAAATATATCGCTGACGATGTCCCATAGATTAAACAAAAAGAGGGGGCTCTCAGTTTGAATACGTACCTGGATGCCGTATCAAAAGCAACTGAAAGCAACGTCAAAGTCTATTATAGGAGCATCGCTGGTACTTACGAAGGAAGCTTCGGGTTCCACGACCAAGACCTCCGAACCGAACGACACCGTACCAGGGATTGTTAGGAGATTGGATCATGGGAATGGCCTCCCCGCGTTGATCGAGTTTTTGGGCTGTGTAGGGGGATTGCATCCCGGTGTTCTTTTCATAGTTATCAAAACCACGAACAATTTTACTGAAAAGGGCTTTAGTGCAGTGGTACGCACTGAGGGCGCGTACGACGTACGTCTCGATTGACGCAATGTGTGAGTTGAGTACACTATAATTAACGCTCTTGTCAGCGTTCAGGTAACCGTAGAGTTTAATAAGCGGAATCGAGGTGTTATTTCCCTGTAATGACCGGGGTGCTGCCAACACCCATGAAGCCAGTCCAATCGTAGTGAGAGTCGAAAGTGTGGTCCACATCCCAAAGTAGTTCCGCAGAGGATTAAATTGTGAATGGGCATGTTTACACCCACCTTTTTCATAACAGAACCTAGTAACCACTCGGCGACTACCGGGTACTGCAGAGGGATATCTGTTCGTTGCGTAAGCTCCCGAAACCTGCATCGGCTCTACCTATAAGTAAATATACACATATGCAGCAGCCAGTCCCCACCTGAGTATCTAAAAGGTGTAATGCCACCAGCACCTCTGGACATTTTGTAAACCATTTGTATGGCACAGTCGCTCTAAAACCAGAGTAACAAACAACCTGATACCATTCAGGCAGCAGGAACAAATGCCCTGAGAAATATGACACAATAGGAAGGGACAAAGCAGTGTGATGTGAAGATAGGAAACTTCAGGTCGGAGGTGATCGGGGATGGATTTGGATGAGAATTATGTAATAGTCCGGGCCCCTGCTGTTTCAACGCTCCACTACAACCTTTCGCAGCTTTTCCTCCTGGACCCGAAGCTCGCGGTACCCATCGTTTTTCCGCTCAGCAAGGTCTTATCCACGGCACACTTCAACCCAATAGGTTCTTGGGAGTTGGTTTGCGCATCAAAGCTTCACTCTCGTATCCAATTGAATCCAAAGATAAAATTTTTTGGCCTGGTCTGGCAGGGGCCACTAGCCCTGGTCGGTCCTTGGTCATCTGATGGCTTCGGTGCCTCATCACGTCGTTTCTGAGTTCATATATAAGGTGTGTATTTTCGCTTCTTCGAGGAGTCCCAAGTGGGTGCATCAAGTATAATTTTGGAACGATCCGAACGAACGTACAGCTTGGTGAGTATGCTGGAGATATCGGAATGCCAGAGAAAATTAATCTGCTGATTGAGCCGAGGGGGAAGGAAAAAGGATATTGCCGCAGGTTGCGGCGATGAGAGGAAGACCTAACTGATTGTCAAGAAGCCCAGACAAAAAATTATGTGCAAATTACGCGTTTATTCATTTCTTTGCATACGGGGATGAGGCTCGACCCCGTAAATCCTGTATGTTTCCTCGGTTAAAACGAGAACAGTAGCGGTCGCGACTTCGACCCGTCCAGAACAGTGTTTTATGTAACAGGGTTTCATTATCCTTGCGTACCAAGGCTATTTATTTTCTACCCGATTCAGGCATTGATTTTATCATCGTGTCATGATCTAGCGGTGTATGTCCGATAATTATCTCGAGCTTATCTCTGGTTCGCGCATCTGCCATTCTTCCACCCGCTCAACGGATGAAACCCTACGGATGGATATCGTTCAAGTGACCTGGATTTCGTAACTATGCTTTCGTTCGCATGTAACGAGACGACGTGCCTTGCGCATTCTTACATTATCTCGCGCCGTGTCTCGTTTCTAATGTTGTGTGTTGTTTGTAGGATGACGTTTCATTCTCAAATTGTATTCCTGTCTGTCAGACACGTTGATAGGCGTTGCCTTACAAAACCACTGCTAAATATGTACTAGCAGGACATAATGCTTGTGCTGGCATCGCTTGAGAGTTTGTGGGTAATACAAACGTGTGTAGAACGAGCTGATAAAGTGCGGAGCGCTGTCAACATTGACATCTTAGGGTTCGGAGACATTCTGCTGTTCCTTGTCTAAGCAAAACATAATAATAAAGGTATTTACAAATTGTAGTTCAATGAATGCTCAATACCGATTATGAATCATCAAACGTGTTTATTGCACCCCTTAGTGAAAGTGGGAAGGTGCAGGCCCAGTCAAGTTGTATGCTGATTCATTTACAGTCGATTGGAAAGTTTCAAAACCTGTAGACGACTGCAATCGATGATAGTCTGAAAAAAAAAATCACGACCACATATTAAGTGTTGCAACGTGTTCCGATACACTGCTTCCAGCATCTGTCACAAGTCAGCCTGAAACGACTGTGCACAGGACTAGGATAAGCGCGAGGGATATAAAGGCAAGCACTCGATCGCACAACCCACCAACAACCACTAGGTCATCAGCTCCAACCAAAAATATTTCAAAATCGATCCTAGAGAAAACCAAGATGAATCTCTTTCAGAGCCTCGTTATCTTCGTCGCCTTTGCAGCTACAGCATCTAGCTTGCCGATCAAGGATGAGACCAACTCATCGGTATGTCGTCTTTTGGGGGTGATCAGCTTGGGGTAGGATTTGAATTACTTACCATGGCTTCATTCAGACTTGTTCTGCTGATCATGATAGTGTAGAAGGATGCTGGTAATGATGTGGAGATGATGGCGATGGCATCATAACATAAGTCATGGAAGATAGGTCGGGAGATGCGCCCCTGTTTCGGCGCAATTGAGCGTTGCTTCCTTGTCCTCTTCATCGTTGTCCATGTTTCGTGTTACTCTTTTCATAGACCTATCTTTTCACTCAGTATTGGATATAAAGGCTCGAATATCAACACCACATTACTCTCTTGGTAAGTGCCCTTGTTGGCGGTCATGAACAATCTGCCATCTTCGTCATCGTCGGGCGTCCGAGCTTGACGCTCTCCGTCCTCTAATCAACAATTAATATACGTCAGAAGGAAACAGATTGCGACACGCACTCGCTTCACTTGACCTTGCCTTTTGTCTTCCCAATCTCCAAATTCCTGCTGGCAGATAACTTTATATACCTTAGAATTCAAGTTGGTTGAAAATGTCTATGTGAATCGTAAAAGCGCTCAGAAGCACTTCTTTGGCAACCATATTCTCGGTGAGATCGAGAGGCAACCACTTGGTCTATTTCGAATGATGAGTTCCCTTTGGGAATTGTGAGCACGTGTAGGTGGGGTGGACCCATGTCAGAACCATTGCTTTCCGCACGATTCTTTTCTGGGACGGTGGAATAGAAAAGACCGCGCATGACGGTGTTCCTATCGCGAGATATGGCCCCATGAATGGCAGGAAGGGCATGTTGGGCAATAAGAAGGTTAGGCGAAGCTGCATGGTGCATTTTAAGGCTATGGTTCATAGGACGAGAAGGAGATGGTTGGACAAATTAAAGAAATACGCAGCTGGACCACAACTCAGTGTGTCACACAAGGAGAGCGTCGAGACAAGTTTATCGACCTCGGTGTCAATGCTAGGGATCCTTAGAGCCACATAGCTTGGATAGGTGACAGCTACTGGAACACTCTTCTGAAGTTGATAGGGTTCCGCATGGGTAACACCTTATCGTAAATATGACCGACAAAACGATTGTATCTTACACCATGAGGATGATGCACCACCATACAAGTACTGTGGAAAAGAATAACGGGAAATCAAGGTACGGTACGAAAAAAAACCACCAGCTGCTGACGATAAATACCTCCGTCATTCAATTTGACATGTCCACTCATCGCCCCTTGCTGCGATAAAAAACCCTCCCTCTTCCTGGATCAATGATCGAATCGAACATCGTGTTCCCTCCAGTTGAAATAGGTTTTGATTCGAACACGCTGATTCATCCGCTGTCGGACACAGTGTGGAAAATAGCTTGGAAGATGTACCTCTGTTTCGGTGCAGGCGTCGCTTCTTCGTCCTCTTCATCACTTTCATCTTGTTGGTCATCGTCCGGGTTCTTTTACGGATATTTCCATTTTTCATCGTCCTATCTTTTCACTCAGTATTGGATGCAGAGATTCGATTGTAGACACTCACGCAACTCTTTTGGAAAGTGTCGCTAAAGCTAGACACCTTAAAAAGTTTTCTACAAATCATCGCGTCAAAATTGGTGAGCGTGCTTTGTGCAGACTTCTCCGGTGGGGCGACACTAGGGAGTGTGAACGATAGAAAAAAAGGAGGGAGGGGGGGGGGAAGGTAGGCGACATTAAACTTTTTAATACCTATTCAAACATTGGCAGTCAGAAAACGCGCCAAAAAATCTGTTTCACGACATACTCACTCGTCTAAAATTACTCTTGCTAAAGCAAGTTTTGAAAGGCTGACAGAGTAACATCTAAACCTTTTCTGAACCTCCTCCGTCCAGTATGTGCAACAACAACTTGATGCGTTCACCCTGAATTTCTGATTCAAATTGGCCTCTCAACGAAAGACGGGAGACTCCGGGACCGCCCCCACTCATGAAATCCCCTTTGTGTAACATCGACGTGTCAAAAACATTCTCGTCTTGAGCACTTCTACAGTAGATTAAACCTGAGAAACGAATAGTCGCAACGAATTAAGGGTCACCCGCTAGACATGACCGTTCAATGATGGCGTTGACGAGTATCAGGATATCACCCACCCGAGCGATGAGACAGCAGAACACAAGACACGCGAGGCGCTTTCCAGGAAAGGCAATATAATGAGCCATAACTCGCTGAAAGCATCGCATATCTGGCATAACGGCTCGTACTCACCCTTCGGGAGTGAGCTCCTCGGCAGGCTTGGGTAGTTTGGGTGCCTCGTCTGTTCTCGGGCTCGCATAGTCTTCATTGCCACCACGATCCTTGGCATCCTTCTCCTTTGCGCTAATCCCTCGGTCCATGAACCACCTCCAACCAAATACCCACGTCAGAACTAAATTTTATCGTACTTTTTTTTCTGTGGGACGGGCGAATAGACAAGACGACACATGACGGTATCTGTGTCGCGAGATCTGGAAAGAATGCTAGAAAGGGTATGTTGGGCAATAGGAAGCCGATTTAGTTCAATCTTGTACGAGAAATGACCTAACCGAGACCACATCTTCAGGTTCTTGGTAGTGAGCACACCAATGGAGGCATATACTACCTAGAACGCCATGTCACTGCATGTTAAAATATGGCTCGTTTACGAGCGACCCAGCATGGTGAAAAAGGTCCTGTTTTCATCATGGATAATTGCTTGGAGGTTTCGAAGAGGCTCGCGTTCAGTTAACAAAGGATTCTCCTTGTAGAGCAAACCGAACCAATCTGATATAGAGTAAGGAATACCTAAGAACAAATGAAGGACGATGCACGTACGGAACTGGGGTTGTCAAAGAATGTTGACATTACACACGACTTGGCATACGACCGTCTTGGATCCTCTCCATCGTTTGACGTATGATCCAAATCTGGATCAAGAACATAATTAAAATCAAAGCGTCGCCGACGACCAGACGCACCTGAGTTGAGATCCACTTTCTCAAACAAGCGCATCAACTGGTCCATGTCGAGCAGGCGTCCACAAGCCGCATCCGGGTTAAGGAGTCCAGCACGAAGACCATGGATGGTGCCAAGAGTGGATATGATCAAGGTAGCGCGAGGTCGAAGAAGATGTCGAATCGTTCCTAAAGTTGTTGAAAGAGAAGCGGAGATTCGAATTTCAGAGAGCCAAGAATGCACTCAGAAAAAACTTGTCACTAGATGAGGTACGAAGGTGAGGGTGGTGTCTTCCGGTAAGCTGCGCTTGCACGGAGTAATTCAAACTCAATTCCAGCTCAGAACAAGTCTGCGAGGGCTAGAGTGGGATGGCAGGGGGTGAAAGAAAGACGACGACAGCACGACCGTCGTGCTGTTGTTGTCATTGTCATTTCCATCGCTTTCATTACAACGTGAGGGCGGGGGCGAGAAAGTGAGAGCGGCGAGCATCGTATACGTCGCGGTACGGTGTGAGGCCTGTGGGGGGTCAAGGAAAAAAAAAGAGTGCGGCGAAAAAAAAACCTGAATAATGTACTGATGTGACGCCATAAGATGGCTGTACCATTTGGTCATGCCATTTCTGAGTTCATGTTAGGTGTGTATTTTCGCTTCTTCAAGGACTCTTAACGTGGGTTCATTGAGTAAAATTTTGGAATGATCCAAACGAACCTGCAGCTTGGTGAGTATGCTGGAAATGTTTCGGATGCTAGAAAAGATGATACTAATTGAGTCGAGGGGGATGGGAAAAATATATTGTCGCAGATCGCGGCAATGAGATTCGGAAGACCTAACTGATTGCTAAGAAGCCCAGATTGAAAAGTATGTACAAATTACGCGTTTTCTTTGCACATGGGGACGCTCGACCCCATAAATGATGTATGTTTCTTCGACTAAATTGAGAACCGTCGCAGTCGCGACTTACTAAATCGTGATTTGTGTAATAGGGTTTTGTTATCCTTGTTCGTTAGCAAGGTTTCGCTGTATTTACCTTCTACTCGGCTCGGACGTTGTTTCATGGCCATGATCGTGTCATCGTTGGGCGATGTATGTCCGAAATTTATGTCAGGCTTATCTCTGATTCGTATATCTGCCATTCTTCTTGCTCAGTTGACAAACCCCTCTACAGTTTGATACCGTCTAAGTGGCCGTGTTTTGTGCCTATGTTTTTGTTCACATTTGACAAACCTCACGACGTATCCCAGGCACTTTTACATCTTCTTGCGCCATGCCTCGCTTCCAATACTCCGTGTATCACATGGGTGGCGTCTCATTCACAAAACCCCATTCATGTCTGTCAACCCGCTAAGGGCATTGCCTCATGGAACCACTGCTATGTATGTACTAGTAACATCTCAATAGAGAAGCGTGAGTTCTGTTATGGTAAACTCTGCATGGTTCTACAGGATGAGCTGAAGTTGAGACTCTGCTCAAAAGGTACGAGGAATGGAAATGGCTATTTCCTGTCCAAGCGAAACATTATAATGAAAAGTATCTAAAAGTAGGAGGGTGTAGAGTTACTGCCAAGGCAATTTGGCTCGGTCAAGTTCTACTGTGATGATATTTCGAGAGTTTTAAAATCACGAGACAATCATGATCGGTAGCCCAAGGGTGGAAAAATAACAACCGTATGGGCCTTGCAAGTATTCTGGCCAGATTGTCAATACGCCGGCAACTCAGCGTTCATCTGCCACAAATCAGCGCTCGCTGTCAGCCCAGCGTCGGAGATAACTGTATATGGGATAGGCTGGGATAAATGCGAAGGATATAAAGCCTCCTGTTCGACTTTACAGCACACCAGCAATCATCAGATTATTGGTTCCACTTGGAAACTCACGCTCAAGCTTACCAAAATGAATCTCTTTCGGAACCTCGTTATCCTTGTTACCCTTGCAATTGCAGCGTCTGGCCTGCCTAAGAAGGAAGATCCACCTCAAGTATGTTACTTTTTGAGCGTGATAAACTTGAAGCTGAATTTTAATTACTCTCCGTGGTTTCATTAATGTTAGTGTTGTTGGACCGCACGGGACGAGGATCCATACTACTACTTCTACTAGGGGGCCCGAGAATCCAGGCCGGGTTGTTTGTGTTCGAACTTCGAATTTTGCCATTCTCCTGACTAGCCACACAAAGAGAAAGAGAATATTTTTATTTGAGCACCACACTGCCTTCATCTTTTTTTGTACTCAACTGCGTTTGCTTCATCAGGTCGAGATGTATTGCATTGATTGTGAATATTTGAATCATGGTTCACTATAATACCGTCACGTCTTTTCTCGAACCTTAATGAGATTTGCCAACGACATTTGTGCTACTATGTAGTAAGTGATGAGAGTTTGGCCATCAAATAAGTTGTACTTTGATTTATCTTCTTTTTTTTACAGTCCTTGCATGGTAGTGTACAACCTCGGGTGTTGTCATTTTAGTTTTCAAGATACGGTCATGATGTTGATCATGATTACGATTGGTGATGTGGGGATAGAAGAACGACAGGAAGAGTGTATATTCATCGATGGCAGAGAGTGAATGTCATACAGCTAATGCATCAGAGATTTGATTCTAAACATCAACACTTTTCGGATCACCATTCATGGCAGAGACGCGAGTAACTTGACCAGCTGAACATCACTTCGGAAGTTCTACAAGTAAACCTTCAGTCGTCTTATAGTCATGAAAATGTGCCCTCATTGGAATACAGCATTGTTCATGTTACAACATCCTCACCAACTTCTCATCATGCTCAGCATCATGAATCTCCCTCGCTATCATCAGAATTTCAGCAAGCTCCATTTCTTCTGATGAAGGCAGTCTTGGTTCGGCAAACATGATAACACTCCGAGACCCATTCCCAGCAGTGTTTGTGAACACAAATCCGGTGTCCATATTAGATCCAAGTTCTCCCCGAAGATCCGTCGCGTACAATTTCCGTAAGCTTATAACGAGTCGAGGAGTCAAGGTGCACAAGGGTATATAGAGCATCGACCCAGGTAGGATGAAGCGCCACCCGCTCAGTGGGATAGCCCTGACCCTAAATAGTAAACCTACGAGCGAGAATGATAACACCCTGACGTTCATTTCGGATGAGTAGAGCAACAGAGAGTCGATGGTGTGCGCACCCAAGAAAGTAAATTAAACCTTGCCTCGCCATGAGTGTCAGGTAACGGTTTGGCTGGAACCGGTTCATCGATTTTTGCATTTGAAGCGCATCTCGGATGAATTGGACGACGACCAGCAGACACATCAGCGCACCGAGAACAACCTCGGTGATAATCGGGAAGATAGACCATATCGAGCTAATGCTCGAACCCTCTACACAGAACGAAAAGTCAAGAATCTGTGTACTGAGCGCTGTGGTGTAAGATTCGTGTTGTTATTTCATGTTGGGAACAGATACACGGCCTACATACCAATAGATCCGCCACGAGCACTAGTCATCACAGCCATTATTATCCCTATGATATTTACGACAGCATACAAAGTGAAAAGTATGCACAGAATGATCGGCTTGAGCCTTGACATGCTATACAATGCTGATACACGGAGAATCATTATCACTGCCAGTATACATGTAGTCCATATCGAAACGGAGAGCAAAGAACTCACGATCTGCGGCAGCTATGAAAACTATCGTCATCCAGTTTAAAATTATATATGTGATTGCGCCTTTGATGTTATATTTACGAGCTGTCTTCAAAATGTAGTTGAAACACTGAGAAACGGGTCGATAAAGTAATACAAGCACATACGTCTGCAAGAAAATAAATTTAGTATGTATGAAACTCCAGTAGAAAGAATGAAAATTACCATCCCAGAAACAGGAAAAAATGAACCTCCCCCTTGCGGATATAGTTAGTAGCACGCCAGCACAGAATCAGATTTACGCCTACAGAGAGAGTAGATTCTTAGTTAATAAAGAATCAGTTTGTTTTTTTCACAACAGGGGAAGTCATACGTGACAGAAAATAAACCGGAATAGCGGGTCTGGAAACCGACAAACATTTAGGTGCAACAAAAAATCTGCATGGACTTGATACAGACAAGAGTAAACAAAAAGGACATTCGTGTCCAGGATTTACTCTAACAAGTATGTGAGAATACATTCTCGGAAGGGAGTGGTCGCCAACCCAGATGTATTCTATCTATGGAAACAGATGCTCGTAAATTACAATCGCCAACTCAAATAAAGTGAGATATACCTCATCAGAGATGGTAAGGGCTAACAGAAATGTTGTTCATTCGTATAAGAGATATGATTATGGATACATACTGTAATCATACAGGACTGCAGTGAGTGTCAGAACTGAGAAGAACAATGAATTAGTGTCCAGATTAATGAGAACAATGAACATACGAGTCAAGTAATTGTTTGATTGTATAAAATCTGCCACCTGTTTCAGAGCGGAAGCCATAGAAACTGATAGAGAGCGTTGAAACGGTACAAGAAGTTGCGTGTTAACTCGGATCTCAAATATATACTGTATTTTTAAACGGCGACAGTGTCTTTATGACAGAGGGAACTTTGTACTTAAATGTAATCTTGACGAATCACCTTGGCGTTATTCGTACCAAAGCGGATGAACGGTGCCTGCGCCAGTCACTAAAAATCTGATTTCAATCATATTACATATCAACGGGATGTCGCGAACTCGTACGGGGATTGCAATGGAAAAGTGTTACTTAACACCTGAAGATCAGACTAATTAGTGAAATTTTTAAAAATTGTTTTAAAGCGACCTGAATTAGGAAGCAGAACATATCTGTTCTATAGTGCATGTTTTACTCAGGTCGCCAAGAAATTTATTGGCCCTCATGGTGATGAGCCCCGGCTGCGGATTGCAAAATACGACTACGGCCACATCACTGATATGATAGGCACGATCTGACCCTTGTCATTCCAAGGTTCTTCTAGGTGGGAAGTTACCTCATCAATCTCCATGGTCATTCCTAAACAAAGTCATGCTCACCTTGAAAGCGATTTTCAAGCCAGTCGAGTCTCGACAGGGGCCTCTTTTCTACGGTGAGCGAAAATGTTCCGCTGGGGAAGTCAACATACATCTAGCGGATGTACACATTTTGGAAATAATTCTCCTGGGGCCATGCTGTAGTGGTGCATCGAAAAGGTGCTCGGAAAGCCGAACAATCTACATTTGGCATTAGGATTTGTATGAGACCCCTGTCACCGACTCGCAGTGCGACTTTGCCGCTCGTGACAGATGCGTAACCCTGGGGCAAACATATGAGAATTTGACTGACGGGCGCGGAGTACAATGACCTGAAATGGACCTCAAATCGAGTTTTGTTAGTAATATACACCCCAGTAAGAAACTGATGCGGCGATGCCAAGCAATTCATGATGATAATTTTGGTTTGGCAGTGAAAAATAAATTGTCTCATCGCCAAGCCCAATATGGATGGATGGGTGTGTATACAAAAGCGCAAGTATCATTTAAGGATGTTGCCGCGGGAAAGCTTCAAAAACGCTACCGAGTGAACTAGGTCCGGAAAGTTTGATTTATTGGACACGCGTGAAGCGCTGGAGAGCACTCAGTCTAGAGACGAATTCAGACGGACGCAACCGTTCGTCAGCTTTCACGACTGTGTCCCCAAACTTCACTAAATGTGCTTACAAACACGAGACGGGTAGCTTGTGCTCGAACGCGCACTCTTCCCACCACATGATTCAGTCTGTTCTCTTCGTGAGCGTTTTCGGATGCAGTTCCTTGTCTTACCAAGTCAAGGTCGGCTCGTTCCTATCACTTCCCTCCTGCTTGCCCAGTCAATTTGAAGCTTTGAAGGGCGAATCCCAGGAGCTACGTTGCTGCGTCATCCCACAAAAAACTTGAAACATCTCAATGCTGCCATCCCACGTCTGTGAGGAACAGTGAATTAGTATCCACGATTAAGACAGTGAGCATACGGGCCACGTAGTTTTCAATTGCATAGTTTTTGCTATCTGTTGCAGAGTGGAAGCCATAGAATCTGGATAGGCAGTATGATTGAAACAGCGTTAGAAGTTGCGTATTACGGATGATTTCAAGTACATACTTGAAGTTTGTTGGATTCTCACGTATGGAGACAGTGTTCGGGGGGGGACTTTACACCCCAAGATAACTTCGAAAGGTCAGCCTGTCGCCATTCATGCTGCAGCAGTGGGCAGACACCGGTCTTGACCCGAAACTTTGATGTTACCGTGAGCCTCGTGACCTCGTGTTTGATAGTTCCCACGGTCCGCCTGTGAGACTAGTCAGCGTCAACTGCATTTTTCTATTCTCTGTGAGTACCTGTTCAATATCAATAACCATCGTTGTTACACCACATCATATTTCTCTCCTTTATTGTTCATATTTTGGGTATGGAACATTCGTTCGAAACATTTTCCCCGGATGACCGGTAGGGGTTTTTAATCCGCTGTGTATGTATTCACATTTCCAATCTTCTCCTTCTCCGAGTCATCAACCATAGTGAAGCTAGCGTTACTCAACCTCCCGACTGTCCAACATACCTACGACATGCGAGACCATATACCTAGCGTGTATCTCACATTTCCTCGATATTTCATTTTGCATGGTGAAGCTAGAAAATCTGCTCGAGCCGAACTTGCTCCCGGATAGTATCTAGGTCACTCTCGTGTTTCTGCTATACGTCTTCAGATTCGTGCAAGAGTCATTTCAAATATGGAAACGAAGAGGCGGTTTGACTTGAACCGTTTGTGAATCTTTTCGCGAGAAGAGGCGTAATCTACTTTTTGGTGTACGTACGGTCCCTTTGCGCTACTGGAACTACCTGATTCCGATTCAATTGTTCGCATTGTTGTAGTCCACACCCTTATCGGCAGCCGAAAATCACGCCAGTAAACGAAGAGCGAGGTATTCCGTTTGGGATCGTGTGTACCACAGTATATGCTCGTTTCTAGATCCATCTTCAACCTACGCGAGTTGTATCTCTGCGCAGAGTTTAAGAAATAGACACAGCATTTGGGGTGTCGTCCCTCTTACCTGATCAAGGTGGTACTGTGTCGATCATTTTACAATTGTTGATGAGATGGAAGAACAGCAGGAAGATGGATGGTACATATACGAATGGCAGAGAGGGAACGTTATACAGTTGACAGTACATGTGCAGCAATAAATTATGACCAATGTGTCCAGTCTAAACACCACATCAACGCAGTCTAAAGCTTTCTGAATCGTTATTAATGGCGGAGACTAGAGTACTCCGACCAGTTGAACAATAGACTCGGACGTTCTACAAGAATCCGTTTAGTCGTGACATAGGTTAAAAAGAAATAAGGTACCCTTGCTGAAAATACCGTGTTGCGTGTGTTACGACGCCATCGGTATCATCTCCACATCAAGGCCAGCATCACGATTTCCCCTCTCTACAATCTGAATTTCAGCCTGCTCGATTTCTTCTGACTCGTTCGGACCTGCGTCGGCAAACACGATAATACTCCGAGCCCCACCAGATTCGTTCTCGACAACGTTTGTGAACCCAAATCCAGTGTCGATATTGGATCCAAGTCTTCCCTGAACATCGGTTGCATACAGTTTCCGCAAGCTCAAAATGAGTCGAGGGGTAAAGGTGCATATGGGTATATAGACCATTGACGCGGGTAGTATGAAGCGCCACCCACTCGGCGGGATATCCCCCGCTCTCCATAGTAAACCTGTGAATGAAAACAACATCACGCTGACGTTCATTAGCACGAGTGGAACAACAGAGAGTCAATGACGTGCGCACCCAAGAAAGTAGATCAAACCCTCCTTCGTCATGAGTGTCAGGTAATGATTTAGTTGGAATTTTTTCATCAATGTTTGCATTTGGACCGCGTCTTGGATGAATCGGATGACAACCAGAAGACACATCATCGCGCCGAGAACAACCTCGAAGACATCCGCGAGGATGGACCATATTCGACTAATGCTCCAACCCTCTACACAAAACGAAAAGTCAAGAAGCTGAGCATTGAATGCTAGAGTGTAATGTCGAGTCGAAATTATGCCTATCGTTATTCTGTGCCAAAATAAACACATGGCCGACATACCCATAGATCCACCTCGAGCACTGGTCATCACGGCAATTATTAACACTAGGATATTCTCGGCAGCATATAAAATGAGAAGCGTGCGCAGAATGACCGACTTGAAGCTTGAAATGCTATATATTGCTGATATGCGGAGAATCATAACCACTGCCACAGTGGATGTAGATCATCTTGAAAAAAAGAGCTGAGAACTCACGATCGGCGGCAGCCACAAAAATTATTGACATCCAGTCAGAAATGATGTCTATGATAACACCTTTGATATCTCATTTGCAAGTTGTTTTTAAATTATAGAATGGAGGTACTCACAGCTATTTAAACATTAAAAAGCGCATCAAGATGGTAATATGAACGCATACGTCTGCGAGAAAATAATTTTAGCACGTATGCAAATGGTAGGCAGTATGTAAATCACCGTCCCAGACACAGGAATAAATGAACTTCCCCCTTGCGCATACAGTTAGCATACCCCACACGGAGCCAAATCGGCACTTACTGAGAGCATCGATGCTTAGTCGATAAAGATTTAGTTCGTTTGTTTCACAACAAGCAAAAACATACGTGACAGTAAATAAGCCGATATGGCGGGTCTGGAGATCAACAAACATTTAAGTGCAACCCAAATTATGAATGAGTTTGACACAGACAAGAACAAACAAAAACGACACCCGCGTCCAAGGCTTTTCCTACCAAGAATGTGAGAGCGTATTCTTGGAAATGAGTGGTTGCCAACCCAGATGTATTCAATCTAAGGAAACCCGTGTTCATCTACCACGATTGCCATTTCACACGAACGAAGTGAAGAATACCTCATCGAAGATGGTAAGGGCTGATAATAACGTTTGTTCATAAAAGAAATATGGTTGCAGAAACAGGACACATACTGCAATCATACCAGATCGCAGCGAGTGTCACAACTGAGAAGGACAGTGGGTTAGTTTCCACAATTAACAAGGGCGATGAGCATACGGGTCACGTAGTTATTTGATTGTATAATTTCCACCATCTGTTGTAGAGTGGAAGTCATAGAACCTGATAGAGTGCGTTGGAAGAGTACTAGAAGATACGCGTCGCAGGTGACCACAAATTGTCAACATTTACTAGATTTTTATGTAAGTAGTAACAGTGTCCTTGTGACCGGGGGAACTTTATACCTCGAATGATTTTGAAGGGTCAGCTTATCGCCATCCAAGCTGTGGCAGACGGGCAGTGTAGATTACTCCAATGGTAAACAAGAAAAAAAGGATCGCGAGAACTAACCTTGAAGGCACATTATCGGTAGACCCTTTGCCAAGCTGTTTCACTGCTGCACCGTCCACCACCTTCAGCAATAACATTGCCGTTATCTCCATCAATTGGCTGCATACAGATGAACACAGCAAGTACGTGTACAAAGTGTGCCGGCATACACCGTCATCGTTTTGTTGTGCTACTTATGGTGCACGTTTAGTAACCTGAGCTGTTCAAATTTCTAGGACCCGCATCTATCGCCGATCGGACGACAAAAAGGCAGCGTTCGCGAGATACTTGGGTGTATATGAGGACTTGGTGCAAGGGTGTGAGGATGCGAACAAGTGCATAGCATTTTGACTGGGCGTGCACATACGGTAATCGAGAGGACCAAGTCTGTCACCTGTGATGAGGGAAAGGGGGTTGGGACGAGTAGGGAGGAGGAGTCAGAGCAGTTCTCACGCTACGACCCTACCGTAAAGTTGTTCTCCTCTTGAATCAACGTCGACTACATTCTGTTCTCCCTGACCAGCTGCACATGTTTCTAAACATCAAGCTACTCATCCAATAGCTGTCGTTGCTGCACCACGTACTTCCTCCGCTGTTTGACGCAACATTCATTCAAGACCATAAGGGGTTTAATCCGCTACGTATGTATTCAATTCCGGTTGCTTCCTTCCCATTCTATGAGCCATACTGAAGTGCTTCGTGCAGCTTTGCTCAACTTTGGGTCCTTAGGCTATCGCCCAACATGCCCTTTCTACAATTCTCGCCAGATCTCAACGGACACCGCCATGCATCGTCTTTTTTATTCTGTCGTCCTGGAAAGAGAAAAAGTATGACGAACGGTGGTTCTGACATGGGTACACTCCACCCGTGTGTGCTCACAATTGCCCCAAGGGGGATTCGTCATTCGAAATGGGCAAGGCAACGGTGAGCCTGTAGTTCGTGCTGCTTTCGAATCGCTTCTTGGCGCTCGAATTAACGTTGTATGAGAGGTTTGACATAACCGGCAGACGGACGTAACGTGATGGATGACGCGTAACGTGCTTTCGTCAGATGCATTTTTGGAATTCTCTCATCCCGAAAATGCATTTTTAGCCTGACGAGCAAGCAAATTTAGAACGGCCAGAGGTGAGAAGACTACAGTGAGAAAACAGCAAAGTGACAGATAGCGATGAAGAAGGGAGAAAGGGCTCCGTCATGCACCTACAGATAGGACACGAGAAGACGCGGACATCCTGCGCATTTTCACCTGGCGGATTGAGAGAACGTGTCAACAGCGTCAGTACAGCAAAGGTTAGATTAAAATAATTTCTGCTATGAATAAACAACTCCTTGGTTGTAACCTAGATGGTTCAGTTGAGAAAGTTGGACTCAACAGCGACAGTAGCTTCAAACCCTCGCAGAAGTTTCGGATTCTGTATGAATTTGTCGTTTGCTGTTTACCTGGTGCCTTTCTTTCTTCTTGACTTATCTGAACGGGTACCAGGTGTGAGGCGCTCAGAGCCAATCTGATTCGTACTATGACAAGGGCCATTCCGCTTCTGGCTGCCGATCAACGGTGATTCACCTCAAAGTACTTCTAATATTTGTTCTGCTCCACGACGTTTCAGACACAAACCTCGATATTTTCAGTTGAAGTTGGTCACACTTGATTTTCGTACTACTACAAAAAGTGAGTTTTCGCTTCCTACTCCAGTGGGGTGAATCACAGAAGCGGATGCAGTGCCAATATTGATCAATTGATTTTCCGCGTGCGGGTGTTATACAGCCGATCGATGTTTGTCCTCGAAACACTTCTTACGCTGTATGCAGTTGAAATCGTCGCGTTTACAACCCGCTGCTTTAGATTTGCTGCACAAGACAATATGATAGGTAAGTTCGCAATGTCGCCTCCCAGACACGACACGCAAGACTATTCACATAGCGTGCATTGCACATTTCCTTGATGTTTCATTTCTGGAAAACCCGCTCGTGCTGAGTTTGCTCCTGGAAAGTGTCCAGGTCACATCAGTAAACAGATGGTGAGAGATTATCTCTGATCGTAATATGTATGTACCTCTGTACATGCTCGTTTCTAGATTCATCCTCAACTTGCGCAAGTTGCATCTCTGCGTCACTTGGAGTTGAAGAGATAGACATGACATTTAGGGTGTCGTCGCTAATCGCGTAGGTGAGCGCGATTATTCTAGAATTGCTGACGAGGAGATAAAGGAATGGCAGGTATATATGCAAATGGCAAAGAGGGAACATCGAACGCTTGACCATAGATATGCATTGGTAATTTGATTTGAAATTATGACCGACGTCTCCAATCTAAAGCATGACATCGACGTAGTCTCAAACCATTCATTCACGACGAAGACTCGAGTGATAGGCGTGTCACGACGCCATCGCCATCATCCTCACATCATGACCGGCATTATGAACTCCCCCCTCCGCTATCTAAATTTCTTCCACCTGTTCCATTTCTTCTCGCTCATTCCACCCCCCGCTGGCAAACACGATGGCGCTCCGAGTCTGACTAGCCTCATTCCCAGCAATGTTTGTGAACCCAAACTGCACATCATCATCGTCGCGTTCCTTCCAACGTGAAGGCGAGAACGAGGGTGAGTTCAAGGGTTGGACATGAGGGTGGAGTGGGAGAAAGAACGAGACGACGACGACTGCGCGATGAACGTGCTGTCGTCGTCGTCATCGCGCATGTCACAACGCGAAGGCGAGGGCAAGGGGTGGATGCGAGGATGAGGTTGAAGAGCGCGACTGTATGGACGGGGGAAGGCTCGTGAGGAGGAGTTCGGATTATCGCAGAAGGTTTCTGGATAGAAACAAACGGAGGAAATAATCCGGGTATTGCTGGTGCGGATGGAAAGCCTTTTTGGCCGATTTCGTCTCGACAAGGAACTCCACCTTAATGGGTATAAAGGCATCGAGAGTGCCTGAGGTGAGTCGGGTCTGGGTTCGAAATGTCTGTCAAACAAAAAAGGTGGGTTTGTATTGATAAGCGAAAAGAGCGACGGGAAACGCAACAGCCTAGGGAGCTGGAGTACGTGAAAAAAGCGTCAGATGAGGATCGTAAGTACACTCCTGTCACAACGCGTTCTCCATTAACCTTTAGATTAAGAGATAGTCGGGCGATGTATGTCCGACAATTATGTCAGGCTTATCTCTGGTTCGTATATCTGCCATTATTCTACTCGCTCAGCTGATTTGAAACCCTCTACGGTTGGGTACAATTCAAGTGATATATATTTCATGCCTATGTTTTCGTTCACATTTGATAAAGCTCTGACGTATCCCAGGCATTCTTACACTATCTTGCACCTTGCCAAACTTCCAATGCTGCATGTATCACATGTGGTGGCATTTCATTCTCAAAACCCCATTCATGTCTGTCAACACACAAAGGGCATAGCCTCACGGAAGTACTGCCATGTATGTACTAGTAGAGTCACAGTAAAGAAGCATAGATTCTGTTATGGTAAACTCCGCGTGGTTCTATGGAATGAGTTGAAGTCAAGACTCTGCTCGAGAAGTACAAGGAATAGAAAAGGCTGTTTCCTGTCCAAGCAAGACATAATAATGAAACATATCTACAAGTGGTAGTTAGTTTCGACGTCTTGGCATCATCTGATAGTGGGAGGGTGTAGAATTGCTGCCAAAGCAATATGGCCCCATCAAGTTGTATTATCATGTTGATATTTCGAGAGTTATAAAGTCCCAACACAACCATGATCGGTGGCCCAAGGGTGGCTTGCAACTACCCTGGCCAAACTGTCAATATACTGGCAACCAAGCGCTCGCTGTCAGTTCGATCGGCTTCGGAAATGACTGTGTTTGGGATGGGCTAGGATAAGTGTGAGGGATATAAAGCCTCCTGTTCGACTTTATAAAGCCTCCCGTTCGACTTTACAGCACACCAACAATTACCAGATCATTAGTTCCAATCAGAAATACTCGGAGACAAATTCTCAAGTTTACTGAGATGAATCTCTTCCAGAACCTCGTTATCCTCATTACTCTTGCGATTGTAGTGTCCGGCTTGCCTACCGAGGAGGATTCACCCCAGGTACGTTACTTTTGAGGTGATAAATTTCAAGAAGCTTAATTTAGATTACTTGCCGTGGCTTCAATATTGATGCTAGTGTTGTTCGACCGTAGCAATGGACAAGGATCCGTACTACTACTACTACTACTACTACTACTAGGGGGGCTTGAGAGTCGAGACCAGGTCGTCCATTTTTGAATTTTTTCATTCTCCTGATTGGTTACACAAAGAGAAAGAGATTTTTTTTTTTTGAACACTACAGATGCCTTCGTCTTTTTTGTGTTCAACTGCATGTTAACTGTGAATATTTGAATCGTGACTCACCATAGTGCCTTTTCTCAAACCTTATCAAGGGACTCACTTGAGAACTTATAGACCTGAGCCCAGCGAGGCTTAATTTGCCAAAGATAATTCTACCACTAGTAAGTGGTGGTTGGAGTATTGCTCTCCTAGTAAACCCGAGTAGTAAAGATGTCAAATCCACAGTGGGTGTAGACATAGAACGACCTGCCATGGCAGAGTCTAAGAGTCCTGCGAAAGAGAATATATGTAAGATTTTCGGACACAAGGGCTCCCGCACTTCTCTCTCTCGCTGGATCTGGCTCATCGTGTCAACACCACGTGAGTTTTGTCGCACCCACTGCACCACACTCAGAGCACCTTTCCCAACTGGCACTGCCCCACAGCTCGTCGACCCATAGGCCCCGTTAGCGGAACTCACTTACAAAAGGTGCATGCCGGGCCAAAGGGCTACACGCTTGCCTGCATCCTCTCTCACTTATTTCTTGTCGTCTGATGGACGGGGGTCCTGGGAATTCAAACATCTTAAGTTACCGGCATCATAAGGTACATGATGATGCGATGGTGGTATGTGCTGGTAAACGATGTACATGGGCTTTCTGTATCCATTTGTACACAGCCAACTGATGGAGACAATAGCAACATTATTGTTGAAGGTGTTAGACGGTGTACTAGTAATGGAACTGGGGCTTAAAAAACCATGCAGTCCTTACATAACGTGTACAGGCAAGATCTTGAGGGTGCCTGATGCTTATACATTTTTAGTGACCGACTCCAGACATTGTCCATCTGCTAGAACATGAATGTCGGCAAGCTGATTCTCAAAATCATCTTAAGTTATAAAGTTCTCCTGGTCATAAAGACACTGTTTTCATTTAAAAATCTAGATCCAGCTCTTGAGACCATCTGTAACGCACATCTTCTAGTACTATTTTGACATATTCTATCTGTTGAGAATGTAGACTTCGTACTACATCTCTCTTAAGACTTTCTTATTCCTAGTCTAACGAAGTTGTCTACTGACTAATCAGTGACACATGACTAGAGGAATCTAGAACATCACATGACATATTACATGTCTTGTCTAGAACATTCCATGTTCCAGAACAATCTACGTTCTGTCATGTTCTCAGAGATTCTAGAAGTCTTACAAATGGTCTAGAACCATTACCAATGACGCTGAGTCATTTTCATCACTTCATGACTGATAGATGACAGATATTTCATATCTTTGACATTCTTATTTCACATATCTGTCATCATGACTCATTCTGCTTATTCATTTACTGCAGAATAACTCATATATTTGAAATGCTTACAGATAGCTTACTGATAGCTTTATCATCATTTCAAATACCTTTTATCTACCAATAGTATTGCTTCTGCTTACTATACAGTAGATATTCAATCTCAGATTGAACCTTATGTACATAGGTATATAAGAGGCACACTCTTGTCCTCTTTTAGGACAAGCGGAATACATCTCTTTCTTCCCTTCCACCACCTGCCACTCCATCCCTGCCCTTGTGGTGTACTCATTAACTCTTACTTGAACCACCTATACTCCGACATCCAGTGAGTGTTCCCACTGAGGATACTTGTTTACTCTTTGTATCTTTCTTCCTTGTGTCACCTCTGCACCGTCGGGTTTTGCACCCCGAAAGGTTATGAGCCCCGCCTAGACATATAGGGAGCCTCATCATTTTTTGTGTACACTTTCTGATGCCTCCCTCCGTCTTGCGAGGAGATATGTGGTTCACTTCGAGCCTTGCCCTGATGATGGCAGTCATTGGGTTTCTTTACTCTGTCATTGACAGAACAGAACCTGTTCTCATTGGTGAGAACATTGTGGTTTATGCTACACAGCAAGGGATGTTAGTCCTTCGACGCATCCTTCACACCTTCAGTGTTTGTTTTGACTGGAATAATGGAACTCACACTTATTCCTTCGTTGCTACAGTTTCCGTAAGGAACAACAACGAAGAGGTTCGTACTATTCCTTCATCACCTTCTGCTGCGGCGCAACCACCTTGGTCGCCTACCTCTCAAGGAGGAACTACTGGTTCTTTTTTACCAACTGTTATACGGTCGAGACCAGCACTTCGTCATATTGACAGTTGCATGCACTACATGCGTGGACTTGGTCAAAGACTAGGTGTACATCCTTCAGTCCTAGAGTGTGAATAACGCTTTAGAGAAAGACCTGGTTTTCAACCAGAGACTTGTGTTCACAACGGCACTTGCCAGTTGAGCATACCATGTGATTTTGACGAACACAGCGTCCAAATTGGAAGCACTGGGCTCCAGTTTGAGATTCCTTGCCCCACTTGCCAGGGAGCGATCGAGTTTCAAGAAATTCATCGCCACTGTGGTCACTGTATAATCTGTGAGGCCCAAGACTTTACCAGAGCTGAAATCATCTCTCCTAGATTCGAGAATCCAAACTCTCGAACTAGAGGCTCTTTACGGTCTAGATTCTTTGGTTTAGCTCGCTCTGCTCGTCGCTCTACCCCATCCTCCACCTCTCATCCCTACTCTCGCCCCAACGACACATTCATCGATAGCTATGCCTCTCGAGATTCACCCAGCCTACGTCATCCCCTACTCGAACGATCTTCCTCTGGATTTGAACCAGAATCCCCTTCATCTCCTGGCTGAAGCAGCTTCGATTCAGGATCACCAGGAATGGATAGGGAACACCCCGAGCTTTTGGGAGTTCCTCTCAGGCCCTCCTCCTTCGGACGAAACGGACGAGGAGATGCAACCCCCTATCTGCGATCAGAACGAAGTCTTTCACCTGATTCGCGATGCTCGGATGGAAGATGTAGATCTTCGGATTCAGAGCCAAAGAATTTGGATAACGACAATGGACATATTCCAGGCTCACCAGGACATAGAGTACTTCAACAACACTACGAGCCACTTTGAGATAGTGGAGACCCCTCTGAATGAGGGAGACGATCTTTATCAGGTAGTCCAACACATCGCAGTGTTCATGGATCCCCTTCCACGTCACTCGATCGACACGGTAAGGACACGGGCCGAGATTAGGCCTAACCTCTTCCTTACCAAACCTGTCGCACCCTACCTGGATCTTCATCAAACTCGCCTTGATCATTTTGAAATCGAATTTTTCTCTACTCGTGTTGCTCTCCCCTTCTCTATTGATCCTTGTGAAACCAACTGCATCGGCAAGTTTTCCATCAATAGCTTTCGCTATATTGACGAAACCATCTCTCAAGCCTATGAGGGAGCTGGTTGGGCTTTCCCCTGTGCCGATGAACAGTCCTGTCGTTCTTTCGTTGTCCACAATCAGGGTTGGGAAATCTTTTACAGAAACTACTTTCCCCTCTCCTATTCAAACATTCATCTCATGCAGTCCCTTTATCCCAACTACAATCCGTATCAACCTAACTGGGTTTATGAGGCTAATGCTTATACTGGGGACACCATGGACATGGAAAGGAGAAAGACGATGAATCTTAGGCGAGGAATAGATGTGCGAATGTGGAACGCCATTTATGACATGGACCTTCGTCATGAGTTACCTTCTCTTTCCCCTCGGATCTATGACCAGCAGCAACGCTTTATTCGTGCCATGACAGCTGATCCTTGCTTAGATGCAGGAATTGTCGCACGAACTCTTCAAGGTAGCACCCAGCTACCAAGAAGACAGGCTGCTATCCAAGGAGAACTCAAACGAAGACTTCGCGACGATCTGTGAACATGCAAGTCATCTTCTTTCTATTCCTGTATCTAGAGTTTGGCCAATCACCCCTCCATCCTACATGTATTATCGCATTGACAATCGTATCTCTTTTTATACTTTTGATATGACAGAAGACGATTTTCCTTCCAGCTTCCTAGAACTCAACTTCTGGATAGCTGAGACTCGTTTAGAGTTACCTTTTCTCAATAGCAATTACTACCTAGACCTACCAGGTTTAGAGACGAAGATTAGAAATCCTCACTTCTTCCCTTCGTTATCCTATGTTGCTTTCGAGAACATGTCTTCTACTCCCCTACCATCTTGGTGGAGAGATGAATGGATCTTGGACTTTAATCCTAGACCATCTCCTAAAGAGCTACGACGAAAATAATGGACTGGCCAACTCTACAGGACAAGGACCCTAAAGGACTGGTTACTCGAACCAGACTCTTCCCCTTCTACAGCATTCTCCCCTATAGATTCTATCTTTAGGTTTTATTTTTCTGATTTAGGTTTAGCAGATCTTGTTGATATTAAACTATCACAATGACGACTATCGCTGTTCCCACCGACTTCAAGGCAGATCAAACTATGATCGGCTGTATCCCCATCCTGGTTGGAGTAACCAATTACTCCATCTGGAGGTCTCGTCTTGAAGGCTATCTTCGTTCCCAATCTTTGTGGAACTGGATTGACGAAACTTATACAAATGCCAACTGTGCTAACGCAGCTGAGCAAGGGAAATGGGAAATCATCGATCTTCGTATTGCTGGTATCATCGCCAACACCACCTCTGATGTTCTTGCTAAGCAATGTGACTACAAATATACCCCTATCACCACTCCTACTGGTACTATCAACAAACCTTCTGCTGCTAAAGCGTTTCTTTCCAAAATGGACTTGCTCTATGGAAAACACGGTCTTGCTGGCCAATGGAGCTCTTTCTATCACGCCACCGGACTAACCATCTGAGAACGCTCCGCTCAGCGAGACATTACCTCTATCATCGCATGTTTTGATGATATGTATGCAGCAGGTTTGACTCTACCGGAATCCTTCAAAGCTATGTTTTTGCTTTCTCGTCTTCCTACCTCCTACCACTCGTTTGCCTCTATGTTGACTCAGACGATTGGTGAAGCAGGCTTTCGTATCGATGTCGTTGTTAAACGCATTAATGCTGAGATGGAACTAGCCTCCACTCGCAAACTGCTCATCGCTCGTATCAACAATCTGGAAAACCAACCTCCTACTCACCAGAGTAATCGCACTGCTGTTATCCGTTGAGGACCTCCCTCTCATAATCGCTGGCAATCTAACCAGCAGGGTTCTCATCCTTCTGGACAACAAGGGCAATATTGCCCTAACTATCACCAGAAGAGGCCTAACCAACAGGCTTCTAACCCAAAACAGCAGAAACGCGATGGTTTCCAGAAACGTTTCAACAAGAAAGGCAAAGGAAAGGCGAAAGCAGCAAACAAAGTACAAGCTTTTGCCCACAATGTTACTGGAGATGTCGACATCAATTCTATGGTTATCGAACCAGATGACGACGATGCTGCTTCTACCACCGCTACCACAGACTGGGGTGAAGCACATAACCAGTTCTATGATACGCAGGTTGCTCACAAACATGCCGGATGGTCCTCTGATGAAGGATATCCCGAGGCGACTTATGATCGCTCTAAATGGAGCACTCCTGACTACTTAGATGGTTATGACGGTAACACACAAGCTTTTAATAGCTGGGAAGAAGGAAGCGTGGATGATACTGGGATGAACGTGGCACAAGCCAGTTCTTCTAATTTTGTAGGTGCTTACACCGAGGAGGAGATACTTGAACGCTCTCCTACACCTCGAGGCAATACAGGTAATTCCTTTTGTTGATGCAGCTCCTTCTAAAGCTTCGGAAGGTTCTGCAGACATCCCCAAGAAGCACAAGAAAGGGAAGCGCAAAGCTACCACTTTCAGCTTGGGAGGTTTAGTGTCCGATAGGACATCCAACTCACTTAACCAGCTTGTTGAGGGACTAAACTTAGAATCGACGAATAACCCGTATTACGGAGATCTGTCTTTACACAATAGTGTACCGTCTCACTTATCATGGGACGAGGACGATTGGTTTGGCAATGCCACCTTTTTTGATGCTTATTCGAGTGTGAACGCAATCCACTCTAAGCACGTCACAAGATCTTCTACCTTTTACAGAAATCATTGGATGATAGATAGCGGTTGTACAGATCACCTTTCTCCTTTTCTAGAAGACTTCGTGCATCTAGGAGATCTACAACACTCTGCTTCCATAGCTAACGGTAGCAAGGTCCAGATGATTGGTCCTGGTACCATCATCATCAAGCAGCATGGACTACCAACCGCTGATCATATCTTATTGGAGAATGTCTGGTATGCACCTAAGGCGACTCACAGGTTACTTTCCGTTCCCGCCTTAACAAATAAAGGCTACAAATGTCAGATTACCTCTTCTGGCTTGAAGATCTGGAACAAAAGAGGACGTCTAGTGATATTGGCCACTGCCTTATCACCGACTAATAATCTTCACTGGTTTCCGTCAGCTCTGATGACATCAGGAGAGAAGATTATTGCCTCTTTGGCTGAGAATACTTATCATCTTTGGCATATGCGTTTTGGACACATGTCCAACAATGCTCTTCGACATGCACCCTTGCATCTCTCGGGCTTACCTTCCACCTTACCCAATCCTCCTACAC
>JBBPUN010000037.1:14079-36270 GCA_038094715.1 Heimioporus punctisporus | reverse complement strand
ATTTATATGCATAGTCCTTGACTAGTTGTTTGTAGTTGAATAATTTCATTGTTAAGTTTCTGATTATCTACTACTTCTATATTTGTTTAATTTTAGAGGGCTTTTACTATTGTGAGATGTCTATAATGTCAAATATAAAACTCAAAGAATTCTAATATTAAGAATTAAGTGTTTCTAGGCAAGATACATATCCAAGGAAACTAAGAGTGAGACATTTAACATAACAATACAGTTGCTTACAAGGTCAAGATGTGTTCAAAGCATGCAAGCTTATGGAAGTCAAGGACCTCTATTGAGGTAACATAAAAGTAATATACTAGAGCAGAGCTCAAGTAAATCAAGTTTAAAAGAAAGAAGGAATTGTGCAGTAGAAGAATATCAAAAATAGATCAAAATCATGTCTAAAAGAATTTAAGCTATTATGAAAACAAAGGGAGATTATATCAAGTATTAAATATTCTATCTAGTGAAAAGTTAAAATCTGTTCCAATGAGTTATCATTTTGTAATGGCTACCATTCCATCAATTCTTAACCAAATCTTTTGATTTTTACATGATAGATAGCCAAAAGTGAGAATTTTATTTTATATATCTATATTTTAGATAGATTGGAGACTATCAGTGTTAGAAGCAATTTAATGTGAAATATGCAAATATTAGATGTTATGCAGGGCAAACCTAGAGAAATTGATCATTGACTTATCCAAAGGCAGGATGCTTATGAAGAGATATAATCAGCTGATAAAGACAATACCTATATATTTAAGAGAACAGATGAAAAAACTATATGCTTGAAAAGTGGTTTGGGAACTTAGAAACTTAGAGACACTGAGAGGACTCAAGAGTTATGCTTGTATTGTGCAGATTAAGAATAAGGTACAAAGTATAGAGCAGATGGTATATGTAGAAAACTTTATGAGAATATGGAATCCTATAAAATGAGATGGAAAAAGGAATACTAAGCAATGATGACAGACATTGCTATAGAGGAGGCTGTCTATAGAATCTAACAGAACAATATGACTAAAGGGATATGACTAAGATAATGGAGCAACAATATGACAACCTCCAGAGATGAAAAAAACATTAGCATATTTGAAAGAAAAGATAGACATACCTAACATTGGGATAAAAATGGGATAAAGGTATTCAATAAGAATGATGTTACGGTTTTCTCCCTTTCTCCTTCTACTTTCATCTTATCCTATCTTCGTCCTACTTACAATCTTATCTTTGGCATACCACTTTTCTCTTTCAAATACATTCATCTTCTAATCTTTGTCAGTAGTCCACATATCATGATTCTCCTTGTTTAGTCATCCTTTCTTTGTCTTATTCTTCTTTCATTTACCTTGGACAGCCTCTTCACAGCAATGTCTGTCATCATTGCTTAGTAGCTCTCTTCCTCCACATTCTATCGGGTTCTATGCTTATGCGTCCCCTGGTACTTATATCCACTGCCCTGTATTTAGTATCCTCCTTCTCAATCTATGTAATGCAACGTTGTTCTTAAGTCCTCATCACATCTGAGTATCCCTAAGTCTTCTCTCCACTTTTCCAAAGCATATAGTCCCATTGACCGTTCTTTGAACATACAGATCTTCCCTCTGGCTGAGTTGTACCTCTTTGTGAGTGTCCTGCTAGTAGGTCAGTCTTTGGTCGATCCTCAAGAGCACACTTCATATAACAAAAGATTGAGAATCTCTTTCATCTCTCCTATCTAGGAGAAGGATCCACCTCTGACAATATATCTTGCCTTCATATCCCAGAGTCCTCTGACGAGGAAATACCCACAGCACCCTCTAGCCCTTGCACCCAAGAACCCCTCCTAGCCCCAATCTCCAGATGCTGCAGAATCCTTGGCTCCCAGTACTATAACAACCCCACAGTACCAACCCTGACCCCACCTACCCTCATTCCAGCAGTCCTCCCCATCCCAGCAACACCACCCCCAGCAAAGATGACAGAACTTAAGGCAGCCCTCCCCTTAGACTTCTCTAGAGAACCTTCTGACACTGTTCGATGGATCAAAGCCATGAAGGCCTACTTCTCCATCAACGCTTCACTTTACAACAGCGATCAAACCAAGATCATGACCACCTTGAATAAAATGAGCAAAGAATGTGGTGTCTCCTTCTCTAAAATATGATATGACCGCCTCAACAATGGAAATGTTGCCAACTCTGAGAAAACCTTTGACAAATTTGTTGCAAACTTCGAATCCACCTTCTACCCCTTCAACACAGAAGCCACAGCACACTATGAACTCGTCCGCCTCACCCAGAAATCCACCAAATGATCGAACAGAGAAAACGATAATGGTTTCCGAAAATACATTACCAACTTTCAAAACCTCGCTGCCAAGGCCAAGATCTCCGACCAGACAACCCTCATCAACCAATTCTCTTTGGGGTTAGACCAACAATTAACAACCATAATTCTCTCCATGTCCTCCCTCCTCATCACACTCAACAACTGGATTGATAAAGCCAAAACTTTCTATACTCAGAAAGCTCACATTGCAGCCCTTTGCAAGGGTTATAGGACCCCCTCCTCCTTTACCAGTCACTCCACAGCCCCAGATTCTAATGCCATGAATGTAGACGCAGTTCGCCTTTTCAAGCTGACCTCCACTGAACGAGCTCATTATTTCAAGGAAGGCCTCTGCTTTAGATGCCGAAAGAAAGGCCATAATGCCCAACAATGTCGCTCGTTCATATCCGCTACCACCAGTCCTCAAACCACCACCTCCAACAACCCCTTTCAAAACACCCAACATGTCCAATCAACCAACACCTCAGTTGCTTCCCCTCCCCCAGCCAAGCCAACCTCTGCTCTTGATACCTATGTAAACAACCTTCGCACCACTGTAAAAGATGAAGGAGAAATCCTTCAAACCCTCAAACTCTGCTTCAAGGATACCCCCAAGGAAGAACCCTCCTTGGATTTTCAATAAGGGAAGAAGTAGCGATGTCTCCTTCCCTCTTCCTAGATATCTCTGCTGTACTCATAGGATTAGCAAATGAATGAACCATGCGTCTCCCAGTTCAATTACAAGTGTTATACAAAGTGTTCTCTTGAGGGATTGATTGAAGGCTGACCTACTGGCAGGACACTCACAAAGAGGTACGACTCAGCCAGAGGGAAGATCTATATGTTCAGAGAACAGTCAATGGGACTATATGCTTTAGAAAAGCAGAGATGGAACTCAGGGATACTTAAAGACAAGAGTGACTCAAGAACGACGCTATATTGTGCAGATTGAGAATGAAGAACTATAGTACATGGCAGCAGATATATATACTAGAGGATGCGTAAGCATGGAATTAGATAGAACATTATGAAAGAGGGTGAACTAAGCAACAATGACAGATGTTGCTGTGGAGGGGCTGTCCATGGAAGATTTGAGAAGAATTAGACAAAAGGAGGTATTATATGGCGATAATAGAGATGTGAGGAAAACCTATGATGATAAGAAGGTGTGAATAGTCATAGGCAGAGACAAGCATTCTGAAAATACAATGATAAATAGGTGTCAGAGAAGAGATAATGAAGATGGATGAAGAGAGAAAGAAAACCATAACAACAAGCAGGATCTCAAAGCGTCAACATCACTGCTCTCATCGATTGTGGAGCCACCAACAATTTCATTGATTCCTCCCTTGTCCCATCTCTCAGATCCGGAATTCACAAACTCTCTCAACCACTCACTGCCTATAATGTTGATGGAACTCAGAACCACTAAGGAACCATCAAATGGACCATCTCCACCAACATCCTCTTCTCCAATTCATTGAACAAGGAAACATTCTTTGTAACCTCTCTTAGATCCTCTCGCATCATCCTAGGTATGACATGGCTAAAGAAATGAAACCCTTGCATAGATTGGACAGCCAATACCCTCTCCCTCCAGGATGCTGTGTGTTATGAAACCCATATTTATGCCCTATTTTTCCAGATATTTCTATCATTTTTCCTGACTTTCTACGACAACATCTAACCTCTACGATATGAAAGCCAACAAGTGCTGACTAACGCATCATGTGACTACGGTCTAGACTCACGACACGTGTTTCCTTTCTATTTCCACAATGACTCACTTCTTTTCATTTCTGCTTCTTCTATTCTAGACTTTGCATTCCAGACCGCATGCTAGATGCATGTCAGCCTCACCTTTTTAATTACCGCGCCTCGTTTCTCTTATCTTTCATTACCGCTCACAGCCTCTTTCACTTCTGCTCTTCTTAAGGCTGTGGTACAGCATTCTTGATCCCCATTGCTTCTTTCTGACTCACACAGACTCCGCCTGACTCAGCCTTATCTCCAGGGCTAAGGGCATGGACTTATATAGTATTATTAGTAGCCAAACATGTACAAACAGATAGTAGTATATAAAGGCCCAAGAGCCAGCCAAGAGAACCTCAGTTCGTCCTCTTTGGTTTTCCCTCTACAACCAACGGACTCAGAGAACACCGATCTCGCTTTCTCTTTTCTCTTCTACAACAATCCTCAGTGAGTGGCCTATAGCCTTAAGTGGTTGTAGGGTTGCTTCACTGTGGTACCTCTTTGTGAGAGTCTGCCCTGGAAAGAGGAAGAAGCTGATCTCTATCCACAACACCTCAGAAAATTTATTTTTTTTATACAACTAGCTCAATAAGAAAAACCCTCAGAATAGGAATTCCCTTTCTGGTGTAAGGAATTCACTGATATATTCTCCAAAAAGATATTTGACATTCTACCCCCTTATCGCCCTTTTGATCATACCATTGATCTCAAACCTTCTTTTATTCCAAAGATTGCCAAAGTCTACCCCTTTAACCCTGTAGAACAAGAAGCCTGTTGATTATTTATTGAAGAAAACCTCAAAATGGATTGCATCATCCCTTCCAAATCTCCAAAGTCTCTTCTTTTTTCTTCATACCCAAAAAAGATGGTACCCTTCGTCTGTGCCAAGATTATCGCTATCTCAACTCCTGTACTATTAGGAACACATATCCCCTCCCCCTTATCACAGAACTTATTGATGATATGAAAGACTCAACCCTCTTCACTAAACTGGATATTCGTTGGGGCTACAACAACATCAGGTTGTGAGAAGAAGATCAATGGAAGGCAGTGTTCATCACCCCCTTAGGGCTTTTTGAACCAACTGTCATGTTTTTTGGTTTTAACAATGCTCCCCCCACTTTCCAAACCTTCATGAACCATGCCTTTGCTGATATTGTTACGGGTTACCTTCAAGGCTAACCGTAAAACCTAACAGGAACGCTCCACACTAGCAGGACCAGGAGAGACTGATCAGAGAGCGCATGGCCAGCTGTAAAGACTTATCGAAGAGCGGAAGAGGCATGCTAACGCAGAGGCCTATCAGAGAGAGGAATGCCTTTCCTGCGTAACTCGACTTAAGCAAGGACTTGGAGAATGTTCGAATAGTCGATGGGAGATGCCTTCCCAAGAGGATGCGTGCAGCGACAAGGACTTGGCAAGAAGATATCAAGTAACGTTGTTGATACAAGATATGATGGTACAAGAGATGCCGATGGGCAAATACAGGGAGAGTGTCAAGGTGACAAAGTGAGGCTAGGTTATAGCCAGAGGGGGGTTAGGTAGATCAAAGCTAAGGAATACAACGGCGAAGAAGGAAACGCCTAAATAGCGTCCAAGTGTTCGATGACTAAGCGAAGAGAATGTTCTAGAGAATCAAAGAAGACGTGCCATGAGGCGGGAGAAGGTTCTAAAGGTACACGGGAATCAAAAGGAAGAATGTCAGATGATACAAGGTTCGATGCATGTGTTACAGGGTTCAAAGAAGAAGCAGAAATGAATACCGCATGTCATAGGTCTAGAGTGGTCCAAGAAATGAGGCGTCTAGGGCAAAGGGTATCAAGGAGGGGCGAGAGACGAAGACTGATGATAAGCCAGTTCACGAAGGGTCCCGTGGAGGAGAAGGTCCGGGGATACGAAGAGGGTGTCCGGGAGGACAATGCAGATGATCCGTTGAGGATCCGAGGGAGTGCCAGCATTCACCAGCAGTCCTTGTGATGCAAGAGCGATGGTAGATGAGGTGTCTAAGGCGAGGAAGGTCTCAGAGCATCGGTAGAGTCAAAGAAAAAGACTACGGGGCCTTAGCGTATTGTAACAGATATGATCACAAAACGATGGCTAAAGATCTACATGGACGATATTGGTATACACACCAGAGACAATCTGGTATTACACCATGACAGAATGAAACAGGTCCTTCTTCATGCACAAGAATTGGACCTCTCTTTCAAAATCTCCAAATGTTCTTTTGATGCCCCTTAAATGGAATATCTCGGCCTTATCATCAGACAAGGGCACATTCAGATGGACTCAGTTAAACTCAAAGCTATTGATGACTGGAAACCCCCCACTTCCATCAAGGGCATCCGCTCCTTCCTAGGTTTTGCCAACTTCTACTGAAAGTTCATTCCAAACTTCTCCAATCTTGTTGCACCTCCCACCCTTCTCATTCGTAAGGATGAACCCTGGCTTTGGACTCCTCTCCAGGATTATGCTTTCAACACCCTGAAAACTTGTTTCTCATCCCCCATTCTCTTCTTTCTGGATGTCTCTCACCCATTCTCCATCATGATGGATGCTTCCCTTTTAGCTGCTGGTGCCATCCTTCTCCAAGCAGATTCCAATGGTGACCTCCACCCCTGTGCCTATTTTTCAAAAACCTTCAGCCCAGCAGAATGAAATTACGATATCTATGACAGGGAGCTTCTTACAGTCATCCTTGCCCTCCAGAAATGGCATCAATGCCTTCAAGGAACCTCTCACCCTGTTACTGTTATTACTGATCACAAAAACCTCTCATATCTCAAAGACCCTTGTAAACTTTCTCATCATCAAGCTCACTGGGCCCTCCTTCAGGACCACAATCTTCTCTGGCAGGTCACCCCCAGAATCCAAATGGCCCCTGCAGACGCTCTCTCTTGCAAGAACACTATTGATACTTCTCTTGACAACTCCTCCTCCTCCATCCTCTCTGATTCTCAGATTATCAATGCCCTCGACCTTACTCTTCTAGACCACATCCACTCCTCCTCCTCTTCTGACCCCCTCATCCTTCATGCACTCAAATCCCTCCAGAATAACAGCCCACTCTTTCCCCATTCCTCCCTAAATGATTGGTCTTTCAACAATGGTCACCTTTTCTTCTACAATTGCATATTTGTTCCCCCCTCCTCCCATTCTCCTTTCCTTCATGCCCTTCATTCATCCCCCACTACTGGTCATATGGGCTTCTTCTGCACCAAAGCACTTCTTGAACAAGACTTCTGGTGGCCTGGCCTTAGCACTTTTGTCAAGAACTTCATTGCTGGCTGTGCTCTTTGTCAACAATCTAAAGTCAACATCCACCCCACCACATCTCCCCTCACCCCCATCCCCTCCTCTACCTCTCTCTCCTTCTTCCAACTCTCTATGGACCTCATCACAGACCTTCCCCCCTCCTTGGGCTTCAATTCTCTTCTGGACATGGTCGACCATGGCCTTACAAAGGGGGTAATTCTCATTCTTTGTAATAAAACTATCAACACAATAGGAGTAGCCCTCCTCTTCTTTAATCACATTTTTAAACGATTTGAACTCCATGATTCTATCATTTCTGATAGAGGTCCACAGTTTGCCTTTGCATTTGCCCTAGAACTTGCACAATTACTCCAGTATGATGTTCACCTTTCCACCACTTACCACCCTCAGACAGATGGCCAAACCAAACGTGTTAACCAAGAAATCAAAACTTATTTGCATATTTTCTGTGGCAACCAACCTAACACTTGGTCTTCTTTCATCTCCTCTGCTGAATTTCACCACAACTCCTCTCCACACTCATTCACCAAGACCTCTCCCTTCTTGCTTATACTTGGCTATGAACCTTGCACCTACCCCCCTCTAGGAAAAACCTTTCTTCCTGCCCTCACAAATTTACTTTCCCACCTAGAAGAGTCTAGAAAGGAAGCCCTCACAGCTTATGACTCAGCAAGGCACCTTATGATGCGCCACACTACCCGAAAGTTCTCCCCCTGGAAAGTTGGAGATAAAGTCTGGTTAGAAGCCACTAACCTACACATCCCTTTCCCCTCCAGGAAGCTTGCACCCAAATGTCTGAGTCCTTTTGAAATTATACAGGTACTATCCCCACTCACATACTACCTTCAACTCCCTCCTTCTTGGAAGATACATGATGTCTTCCACACCACCCTCTTATCTTCATATCACCTCACTGAAGCACATGGTCCCTCCTTTCCCACTCCACCTCCCAACATCATCGATGGTGAAGAAGAATATGAAGTAGATGGTATCCTTGCCCACAAGGCTCTCCTGGCCACTATCAGTATCTGACTGCATGGAAAGGTTACTCTGCATTAGAAAACACCTAGAAACCCAAAAGTAATCTCCATCATGCCTCATCTATTCTTAAATCTTATAAAAAGACTCATTCTCTTCGATAATTCATGACTCTAGCCCTTCTCACCATTATCACTCTTCTCACTACCATCCTCTTCATCTTTTACTTAGTACTTCGCTATGTCCTCTGATCATTCCTCTTCCTCTTCCTCTTTGTCTTTCTCTTCCCTATGTACTCATCCAGTTCAACCAATCTTCCTCTCCACTTCAGCCATCAACACTCTCTATGCAAGTATCTTGGCCACCCCCAACCTCATCCACTCCCTCAAGGCTGGCCCACTATATGAGGAGGACGAGATTTCACAGGAACTAGTATGCCTCTTTTTTGATATTTCTAAAGTCCAATCATACCATTTCCAATCTGCCCCTTCTGATTTACCTGCTGAATTTGACCTCCCCTTTCATCTTTTAATCAATTATCTCCCTGACTGAATCCTCTCTCTTTTAAATATATAAGGGTTTCACATCTTCATCACTCGTCTTGACCCTACTCTTATATATCCCACCTTTTGTCATATTTTCCTCTCTTTACCTTTAGATGCCTGTGATCATTACCTTGCCTCTCTAGATTCTATCCTTCTTTCACCTTGCCCCCTACCGGTTCTACCCCCATCTTCGTCCCCTCCCTCTCTCCTCTCGCATATCAATTCTCCTCCCATCACTCCACCATCTCTATCATTGCCCTCTCCACATTCTGATGACTATCAATTAGACCCTGCTATCATCGCCCAAAACAGGGAACTCATCCAATATATTCACCTTCCTGATGGATCCAGAGTACTCTCCTCCACAGTCCAGACAATCCAATCCCCTCTTATTTGACGACCAGCTACAGCCTCAACTCACTGCTACCACTGCCACTTACTTGGTCATTATTGAAATGATTGTCCAGGATATCAATGCCCTTCCTGCCATGCCCTTGCCCCTGGCCATTCCCCTTGAGGTTGCTTTACCATTCAGTGCAACTTCTGCCATAGATGGGGTCATGGGCAACACTTCTGTTACATTCGTTGGTCGAACATAGAACTCGATAAGGTCTAGTTCAAAGGGTCAGGGTTCTGGGTAAGAATCGTACCCGAAGAGTTCTTAGAGAGTTCGAAAGGGAGACTTATGACGCAACAAAACGGTTGCTGGCAAAGTCTAGAAGCGTTTCAAAGCAACGCTATAAGGCTTATAGGAATCGAGGACCTTTATTCAAGGTATGGGTTACAAGGTTTACTAGAGCTGGGCTTGAGTAGATCAAGGTTAAGAAGAAAGAAAGGATGCGCTGAGGAAAGGGTATATATACCCGAAGGAACAAATAAGCGCAAACAAGTTAAGTAATACAGATGGAACTTTAATAGAATATGGTGGAAGCGATGACTTAAGCAAGTGGACGTTTGAAATAAGACCGGGATGGGAAAGGATTAGTCATTGAAAGAAAAGAAATGATAAGTCCAAAGAATCATAACAACTTCTGCCCTACCAGAGTTTGCAGACAATGTCATCAAAGTGGTCACCTCCTCAGCAATTATCCAGCTGACCATCTCACAGTGGAACAAGCCACTGCCCATTATCTTGGAGAACCTGTGATATACAAAGGAGTTTGATATATTAGAACCAGGAGTTCAAACGTATGAGGGGGGTAATATTATGGTTTTCTCCCCTTCTCCTTCTACTTTCATCTTATCCTATCTTTGTCCTACTTACAATCTTATCTTTGGCATGCCGCTTTTCTCTTTCGAATACATTCATCTTCTGATCTTCGTTGGTAGTCCACATATCATAATACTCCTCATTTAGTCATCCTTTTTTTATCTTATTCTTCTTTCATTTACCTTGGACAGCCTCTCCACAGCAATGTCTGTCATCATTGCTTAGTAGCTCTCTTCCTCCACGTTCTATCGGGTTCTATGCTTACACATCCCCTGGTACTTATACCCACTGCCCTGTACTTAGTATCCTCATTCTCAATCTATGCAATACAGCGTTGTTCTTGAGTCCTCATCACATCTGAGTATCCCTGAGTCTTCTCTCTGCTTTTCCAAAGTGTATAGTTCCATTGACCATTCTTTGAATATACAGATCTTCCCTCTGGCTGAGTTGTACCTCTTTGTGAGTGTCCTGCCAGTAGGTTAGTCTTCAGTTGATCCCCAAGAGCATGCTTCATGTAACAGATGATGTGGCAAAAGAGAGGAAAAACTGTAATATTACCCTCTTCATACCTTTAAGCTCCTGGTTCAATGGACTTAGGATTTCTCTGGTATGGATATTCCTCCAGCAAAAAATATAGTGACCTGTTCAACAGTGAAATGATTAAATAGACAGTCTTCAAGTATGTGACCAATCTGATTGCAATGTCTGCAAATTCTGGCAGGACAGAAGTGTTGGCCCTGTTACGGGTTACCTTCAAGGCTAACTGCAAAACCTAACAGGATTGCTCCATACTAGCAAGACTGGGAGAACTGATCAAAGAGCGCATGGCCAGCTATGAAGACTTATCGGCGAGCAGAAGAGATGTGCAGAAGCAGAGGTCTATCAGAGAAGAGAATGTCTTTCCAATATAACTCAACTTGAGCAAGGACTTGGAGAGTGTTCAAATAGTTGATGGGAGAGGTGCCTTCTCAAGAGGATGCATGCGAGACAAGGACTTGGAGAGAAAATATCAAGTAGCATTGGGGTTACAAGATATAGAGGTATAAGAGATGCCCGAAGGCAAGTACAGGGAGAGTGTCAGGTGTGACGAAGTGGGGTTAGGTAGATCAAAGCTAAGGAATACAACAGCGAAGAGGAAACACCTAAATAGTATCCAAGTGTTTGATGACAAAGCGATGACTTAAGCAAAGGAATGTTCTAGAGAATCAAAGAAGACATGTCATGAGACAGGAGAACGTTCTAAAGGTACATGGGGATCAAAAAGAAGAAGTGGAAATGAATACCACGAGGCATAGGTCTAGAGTGTTCAAGAGAATGAGGCATCTAGGGCAAAGGGTATTGGAGTTTCAGCAAGATGAAGACTAGGGATAAGCCAGTTCAAGGGAAGTCCCATGGAGGGGAGCATCCAGGGATATGAAGGGAGTGTCCAGGAGGACATCATGGTTGATTCATTGAGGATTCGAGAGAGTGCTGGCATTCACCAGCATTCCTTATGATGCAAGAGCAACAGTAGACAAGGTGTCTAAAGTGAGGGAGTTCTCAGAGCATCAGTTGAGATGAAGAAAAAGGTGCAGGGCCTTGGCATATCATAACAGACCCTAACTCCATTGATGACAAAGATCACACTGAGTGAAAATGTAGCAATGAGCAGGATATCCAGGGATGGAGACATGTCAATAAGGGCATTGATTCTCTGGATAATCACCTTGAAAGTGATCAAATAAATAGTATTAATGGCAGTGTGTAAGGGAAGTGGCTGGTTGGCACACCAGAGAGGTTTCAGAGGTTTGAACAGTGGAGAAGAGAACCTATAGACCATTGGGAAGATGGAAGATTTGGATGTGGTCTTGATTATAGGCAATTGCAGTATGGTCTAGGTGGTAGTCATCAGATGAAGAAGGTGGAGATAGGTAAGAGGCCAAAGCAATAGAAGGAAAAGAGATATAAGTAAGAAGAGAGGGAGAGGCTGTTGAAATCTGGACAGATAGTGGGAAAGAAAAAAGAGAAATGGCATTGAGAGAAGCAAGGTGATTCTGAGTATCAGTAAATAAAAATTAAAAAGACTTGACAGAAAATGGGATAGAGAAGAATTGGGTCAAGATGTTGTACAAACACATGGAATCCATGTATATGAAAGAGAGAAAGGATGTATTCTGAAAGGCAGTTAATTAAAAGACAAAGAGAAAGGTCAAATTCTGAAGGTAAATCTAAAGAAGTGGTTTGAAGTGGTTTGAACTTTATAAATTTCAAAGAAAAAGCATACAAGTTCTTGGGAAGTCTCATTCTCTTCATAGAGTGAGTCTGTTTCAAGGGCATAGACAAAAGTAGAGTTTGCCAGGATATCAGTGTAAAGAGTATTGATGACAGAGAGAAGTGGATTAAATGGGATGAGAATGCAGGAAAAAGAAAGAAGCAGAAGAGGAGTTGAAATATTCAGAGGACATATCATAAAACAAAATAGAAAATAAGTAGAATGGTGATAGGGAGGATGATGATGATAAGAAGGGTAAAAGACATGTATCAGTAAAGAGAATGAGTTCTTTTATATTGTTTAAGAATGGAAGAAGCATGATAGAGATTACTATCAGTTTTCATATATTTTCTAATGCAGAATATCCTTTTCATATAGTTAGGTAGTGATAATAGCTAGAGGGGAGCCTTTGTGTGTAAGGATTTTATCAATTTCATATTCTTCTTTACCATCAATAATATCAGGAGGTAGAGTGGGAAAGGCAGAACCATGTGCTCCAGTGTGACAATATGAAGATAAGAGAGTGGCATGGAAGACATTGTGAATTTTTCAGGAAGGAGGGAGTCAAAGGTGGTATGTAAGTGGAGATAAGACTTGTGTGATTTTAAAAGGGTCTAAGCGCTTGGGTGCAAGTTTTCTAGATGGGTAGGGAATATGAAAATTTGTAGCTTCTAGCCAGACTTTATCTCTAATTTTCCATGGGAAAAATTTCCAGATGGTGTTGAAGATGACTAGAAGAGGTTAAGATAGACACTCTACCTCCTGTAGCTTAGATGTGTGAGGGGAACATGATTTGTTCTCCCAAGGGACTCTATAGTGGATAGTACCTTCATAGAGTTAAGAAGAGAACTGCTTTTAGTTAAATGGAAGGTGAGATTAACAAGAGAACCAGCTGCCAAAGGTCAGAGCTAGCTCTATGAGTGAAAGAAAACTACAATAATGGGATGTCAAGTTGTCAAAGCTATGGCTTGTTCAATGAGCAAAGGAAATGATGAGGCAGGTTGCTGAAAGCTATGACCTGCCTGATGAATGATAGAAAGTGACAATGCAAGCTGTCTGAAGCTGATGCTTGCAGGAACAATAATCAGTGCCTGATGGGCCAAATAACAATGCAAGATAGATCAAGATGAAAAGGTCATCAGTCATATTTGACCAACAATGAGAGGTGTGGACAATACCAAAGACAATGATAATGATAATTCCAATAGTGTTTCTGGAGAGGAGTGGCAGTTGGGACTGACTAATAGGAACTAAGATATGAAGGGGAAGTGAAAGATGATCATTTATTCTATATAATACAGACTTATAGTCCAGGGCATACCCTAGACTGTGTATTAAACATATTAGTGAAACAGAAGTAAGTGAAAATAAGGGAAACAACAAGATAAAAGGTAATATCCAAATTTTATCTGTTAAACAAATCATTGACCAATTATAGTTGAGCTGACATTGTGAAACATCAAAGTGCTAAATGGACTCAACTAAGACAAAAATGAAAATAATCAGAAATAAATGAAGAAAACATGCTGATAATAGAGAATGAAGTTGGTCTAATCTGTTGAAGAGTATTTGAACCAAAAGTATCATTGACAGTGACCAGTAGGGGGTTCCTGAGTTGGATCAGTCAATCTAATCAATCTAAGTTAAAAAAAGGGGATCAAATAACTAATAAAGGGGTCAAATGTGAGAGTCAGAAGTTAAATATATTAATTGGGATGAGATATAACTATAAAGCCACTGTGCACTCTACATCTAAGGGGGACTTAGCTGCTGACCCTTAGTCAGTTATGACAGTATACTTAGTCAGCACAATAGATCTTGGCAAGTGCATCACATATAAGTAGGCATAAACTAGTGATACATCAAGTATCTTTTTGACTTCTATCATCACCATCAATACACATGACATGTCACAAATTACTAGCACCCAGTTGACAACTACAGGCTCTGTGGACTATTTCTGCAACCTCAACTACAATGGGAATAAGTAGCATCTAGCAACTTGGTAGTAACAATACAATGTGATACTGCAAACACTTGAGGTAGTCATGAGGACCATATCTGACAATAGGAAGAACCTGAAGGGAGGAAAAAAGGATGTAGATGATGAAGTTCAAAGAGGTTTTGGTGTACAACATGTGGATTACAGACAGCAACAAGCTAACAAAAACACAGGACAAGTTCAAGGTCATGCTTCATGATGTCAATACTTTGGAGTTCATTGTCAGCACTGAAGAGAAGGTGATATGGCTGTTTGATGAGGCAGCCACAACCTTCAATCTATGGAAGAAATGCAAAAGGATGACCATAATACAAATAATGTCAGTAAGCATGCAAGTTGAAGCACCAATAATGGTGGATATGTCAATACCAGTGACAACAATGACTAATATGGAGAAGGTGGTGGAGATAGTGGTGGAGCCAGCAGGTGATGGATTGACAGAGGTGTCAGCTTTGTCAGTGATACATAAGGTATGTGGACAGGTCAAAGGTCAAGTGTGAGACTAATGGAAATTGTCAGAACCACAGTTTCACATGACCTATCATGTATGGGCAACGTTTCTTGAGAACTTTATGACCTCCAATTGGAAGAATTATTGGAGTTACTCAGTTCCAAAATACAGGCTGTTATGGAAATAGGGGCAGAACAATAGGAAGATGATGATGCCTTTAATATGATGATACCTCATGTCAGGGGAAGAATGTAATAGAAGTTACCAGAAGGATCATGGACCTACACAATGCTACCACATGTATATAGCCTTTAGATTAGTCAACATTTCCCCAACAGTATACAAGTAGTCAATTTCTATAAAATAGTTTCCTATCTTCAGTTTAATTCAATCATCTTTTCTCTCCTCCTTTCTTGCCTTGGTGTTGTAGGTTGAGTGTTGAGAAATCCCTAACATAAAACTGAAGATCCCAAAGGTCATTGTTCACAACTACCTCCCTTTCCACTTTATTCTTTGCCCTAGGCCACTTTTCAAAGCATCCTCTGTATCCAACAACTTGTGTGGTCACCACCAAGCAAACCCAAGTATACACAAGCTATCAACATATATCTTGACTAGTTTCTCTGTTTTCCACTTACCACAGCATTCTCAAGAGAAATCCTGTGACTTGGTTTCTAGTTGTAGCAGAGTCAATTGAGAGGCAATCTTTGGAGAACCCTTGATTGTACTTCCACCCATACAGTGGCCATTGGGGTATGATAAATCCTCAGGTTCAGAGACTATCCATTGACTTTGTCACAAACATCTTCCATCATAATACCTACATTACAGGTAGTGCTAGCTAGCTAGGGTAGAGCTTACCTGAAATATCCAGTTCCCTCATCTTTATCATACTGCTTGCACCATTCCACATGGCATATCAACTTTGTACACATGTGATGTACCCCTTTTTCCACCATTCTGAACCCAGTATCTTAAAGGCAGGTCAAGCTTGCCAACTTTCATAAATCCCAATGAGACCAATCCCTGCAGGATCTTGCCAAACATCTTAAGGATGTCCTACACACAGACAAGAAAGAAATCCACCACTCTCTCTGTTTAGCCGAGAAATGTGAAAAGGCTAGATGATCTCATGCCCCTTCACCAGAACTTGAATCAAAGTACTGGTGCTCCAATCCCTGTCTAAAAAGGGATCCCCTAGTTATTGAAGACAAACAATTCCTTGTATGGCCACTATATTTTGACTAGTGGAGCCCTCTTCATGGTAGTGGCAAGCTAGTTCATTATGGAGTACAACTCAGATCACCTTTGCTGCCCAAAAACATCATCTGAATCTTCTGACAACTTCCCCCATACCAACCTTAGAATGTTGTCAACTGCTACCACTGCAGAACTCATGCATCT
Organism: Heimioporus punctisporus; assembly: GCA_038094715.1. Taxonomy (NCBI): domain Eukaryota; kingdom Fungi; phylum Basidiomycota; class Agaricomycetes; order Boletales; family Boletaceae; genus Heimioporus; species Heimioporus punctisporus. The sequence continues at coordinate 20,088 of JBBPUN010000037.1, read as the reverse complement.
CATGGGTGAGATGCTGGAAGAAAAATTACAAGCCCTCAAAGATGAGATATATCAAGAAGATTCCTGGAGAGGACTGTCAGGACAAATGAATGACAAAGGAGAAAAGGGCAACAAAGGACAACAAGACAACAAAGGACAACATGGTCACCAAGGAGAAAAAGGAGACCTCGAAGTGGCTCAACTGGGAGATATATTTCATAAAGTTGATGAACTACCAATGCCTGTCAAGATCCCTGAAAACCAGCTCAAAATTGGAAAGTCCTACATTGTCAAACCAGAAAAATTCAACAGTGACAAAACAAAGTTTACAAACTGGTGGAATTCAATGATTGTGTATCTGGGAGGATATAAGGTCGAACCATCCAACTATCAAAAAATAACCATCACCTTGTTATTCATGATGGAAGGATTGACAGTGCAATATGCCAACTTCCTATATTCCTCACCAGACGCACTTACAATAAGGAAATGGAAAGGCTTTTGCAAGGACTTGGCAAATCATTTCCAACCTGTCTCTATTGTCAGACAGGCTGAACAAGAAGTCTTCTCAATGATGCAAAGAAGAAATGAGATGGTTGAGGAATTCTTGACCAGGTTCAATCAGAATGTTTTGTAGGCCAAGATCAACCATCTGACCAATGGACACATGCTTGTCAATCAAATCTGATGAGCTGTCAAGAATGAAGTTGTTGAATTCATTGAGTGAAGTAAACTGTTAAAACCTATGCCAACCAGATCTTCTACTCCAGAGTTAGGTCAAGCAGAGGTGCAGAGATGCAGAGATGCAGAACCATGGAGGGGTTAAGATTGTTTGGCTTCAGTGACTCAGAGTGGAGTGCTGTGCTATTGCTTATCCTTGTTGACCTTGTATTTGAGGCGGGTTTGGAGATCAAGTGGAGAGTGAAGAGAATAGAAGTGGATCGCTATTCTAGTTGATATTTGAACTAAAGTACAAAGGGGCTAGCTATGGAGGTATATATATGGAGGAGATCGGATGACCAATCAGAGGAGCAGATGATGAAGATATTACAAAAGACTAAGTAATAGAATGGAGTCAGGAAGGAAGAGACTAGAGCTGTGCACTGGAGTTGAGACATACTGGAGTGGTGCACACAGTGTTGGAGATTACTAAGAAGCGGAACTAAACTAAAAGGGTCAGATAACAAAGATGGAGATCATAAGAATGACTAATCAGAATCTAAATATGGAAGTCTAGGGGTCGAGAGATGCAAACTGGGTGAGATCACACCAGAGTTCAAAGGAGTTGTCACCAGAGGTACCAGAGTTTTCATGCATATGACATAAACCACATATGCTTAGCTCTGAAGATTACATCCATTAGACCAAGGAACTTTTGGGGGCAGAGCGGGTGCTTATGGTGATTGAACAGTAAAAGGCAATAAGTCAACTGTGAGTACATCTGTCAGGGCAAACTCATGCTCACTCTCCATTCTCATCATCATATGTCTTACCCAGATACAAGGACAAAAATTTTATTGCCAGTTTCATCCCCTAGTAAACACAAATATACTTGTCCATGACAGCTTCATCATCTGCCACCACTCCTTCCATGGCTGCTATGGTTCAGCCCAGTTTATACACCCCAGGCACCTTTGGTGGTCAGGGTGTACTGATGGATCTATCACAGGCATGAACAAAAGGGATTTGTCACCAATATCAGAAACTATGGCCTTGTGCTGACCACATGAGGCCTCATCAACCAATCTGGCAAACCATTATCATGTTTAACCAGAAATTTAAATTTGACAATATGAAAGACCTGCAAAAGCAGATTGTGTCATTTGAGGTGGGTTCTTCTAAAAGAGACTGATTAAGAAGTTGGTCAGCTCTCCTAGCACTTTATCTGTTCCCTTGTTGTCTGTACAAATAGGACATTTAAATAAATACACTTTTCTTGATGTCCAACAAGTGAGTGAACAAAATGAGACTTCAACCAACTCTGAAATAGAAATATCTGGAGATCAGCAACTCATAAAAAGGGATAAAAATGACAAAAAATCATCAAAAAACCACACTAGTGACAAATTGTGGGTTTTAAGACTAAACAACAAGGAGTGAAGACATAGAATGATGTTTCAAAAAGCCTGCAAAATGACAGTAGTGTTGAATTACAGTAAAACAATAACCCGAACTGCCTGTCATGTGGACACAAAATGAAAATGTACCAACATCAATGACTAAGCCTCTGAGTGTCCATGAAATAGGATTATAATGATGGAAAGAAACTGTCTCCAACAGTCATACCATTGTATGGCTGGACCCTGGACCTGTAGATGGATTAAAAAAAATGGCAGAAAAAATGGATAATCAAAGAGTAATCCATCATATGAAAAGTTTCATGCATGGAACCTGAAAAGAGGAAATCACCCTGAAAACTGGTAAAACAGACTGCGAACATAACACCACAAGAAGTGCAATTCGTTCTGAGAGAGCTACAGGAAAAACTCAAATATGTATCCCATAAAAGATCTACAAATGCTTTTGAAGTTGGAGTACTCATCAGGATGCAATCATGAAACAAAGTACTGGTTATGGCCTTACTAGACTCCAGATGTACTGGAACCACCATTGATCAAAACTTTGTGTGAGAACTAGAACTAGCCATCCATAAACACCCTATATCAATAGCAGTCTACAACACTGATGGATCTTGAAACAAAGGGGGAGATATCACTAAATTCGCCACTATAGAGATGATCATGGATAATCATTATGAACAAATAGCCATGGCAGTCTCAGATTTAAGTACATACAAAATTTTCTTGGGACATGATTTTGACTATAGAAACATAATCCCATCATTGACTGGCAAAAAGAGAAAATTGGGTTGACCTGCAAAGATCATTTCATCCCTGCATTAAGAGAAACAGATAATGACAATGAAGAATATTGTACTCAAACATTTGCCATTGACCCTTTCTATGTGAACACCTTGTCAATGGAGTTAGCTATTGAATATTTAGGAAAGAAAAATGAGCAAACCTTTGAAGACATCATTCCAAAAAATTATCATGAATACAAAGATGTGTTTGCAAAGAAAAACTTTGATGAAATCCCTTCATGATGTTCCTGGGATCATGCCATTGAATTGCTCCCCAGAAATCATACAGTGGACTGCAAAATGTATAACCTCACTACAGCAAAACAAAAGGAACTAGATAAGTTCTTAGAAGAAAACTTGAAAATGGGATGAATCAAAGAATCCAAATCTCCATTTGCTTCAGTCTTCTTTTTTATCAAAAAGAAAGATGGGAAGTTATGACCTGCGCAAGACTATTGGAAGTTAAACAATATCACCATCAATGATGAAAAAGCATTAGAATAATCTTGAAGCATATGCTGTCAAAGGATTGAAACAAAAAGATTCAGGGTGGCATGTTATTGACAATATGGTCTATTGAAAAACATTGCTCTATATCCCCAAATTATCCAAGTTAAGGAATGAGTATTAAAGGAACATCATGATCATCCTATTACTGGCCATCCAAACTCTCGAAGGATACATGATCTTATAAAAACAAAGTACCATTAGCCCTCTTTGAAAGGAGATGTGTGAAAATACATTACTGAATGCAAAAAATGCCAACAAACAAAAGTTCTCACCAGCAGAAAAAGAATGGAACTTCATTCTAATGCCATCTCAGAAGCACCATGAGAAATTATTTCTATTTATTTAATTGAACCTTTACCGGAATCCCAAGGAAAAAATGGAATTCTGGTGTTATGGGTTACCTTCAAGGCTAACTGTAAAACCTAGCCAGAATGCTCCACACTAGCAGGACAAAGAGATACTGATCAAAGAACACATGGCCAGCTGTGAAGACTTATTGAGAGGTGGAAAAGACATGCAGAAGCAGAGGTCTATCAGAGAGAAGAATGCCTTTCAGGTGTAACTCGACCCAGACAAGGACTTGAAGAATGTTTGAATAGTTGATGGGAGGTGCCTTTCTGAGAGGATGCATGCAAGACAAGGTCTTGGAGGGGAGATATCAAGTACAAGGTGGGAATGATGATGTTACAAGATACAAGGAGTGTGGTGTTAGGTTACAAGGGGGGGGGTGTTAGATAGATCAAAGCTAAGGAATACATTGGCAGAAAAGAAACATCTAAATAGTGTCCAAAAGTTCAATGACAAAGTGATGACTAAGTGAAAGAATGTTCTAGAGGATCAAAAAAGAAACACCATGAGGTGGAAGAAGGTTCTAAAGATATATGGGGATCAGAGAAGCAAAGTCAGACGATACAAGGTTTGAGGAATGGATTACAAAGTTCAGGGAATCAAAGAAGATGAGTGGAAATGAATACTGTGAGGTATAGGTCTAGAGTGTTCAAGGAAAATGAGGCATCTAGGGTGTAGGATATCAGGGTTTTGGTGAGGCAAAGACTGAGGACAAGCCAGTTCAAGAAGAGTCCTGTGGAGGAGAGTGTCCAGAGATGTGAAGAGAGTGTCTGGGAGGATATTGTTGATGATTCATTGAGGATTTGAGAAAGTGCTGGTGTTCACCAGTGTTCCTTGTGATGTGAGAGTGATGGTAGATGAGGTGTCTAAGGTGAGGGAGGTCTCAGAGCATCAGGTGTGTCAAAGAAAAAGAGGTGGGGCCTTAGTGTATCATAACATCTGATAGTAGTTGATAGGTTTTCAAAAATGGTCCAACTATTTCCCATTGCTATGACTATCACTTCCCAAGGTATAGCCAAAATCTTCTGTAACAAAATCATTAAACTGCATGGAATACCAAAGAAAATCATTTCAGACTGAGGACTGTAATTCATATCTTCTTTCATGAACAAACTTTATGCACTGTTGCAAATTGAGGGAAACCCCAGTACTGCATACCATCCAGAGAACAATGATCAAACCAAAAGGGTCAATGCTAGCATAGAACAATATCTCTGACTATACATAAACCATCAATAATTGGACTGGTGCAAATGGCTTCCTATAGCTGAGTTCTCCCACAATCAGTCTACTTTCTTAGCCACAAATATTCTCCATTCATGCTTAACTATGGATAACAATCAAGAACAGTTCTATCATTCTATAAAAAATAGAAATCCTGCAGCAAAAGAGTTTGTATTGAAAATGGCAAATATACACAATATTGCTAAGGCTAGTCTGAAAATGGCAGCATATGATATGAAATATTCCATGACCATAAAGCTCATCCACCTCATAAATATAAGTCTGGGGACTTGATATGGTTAGAATCTATCAATATTCACACAGAAAGACCATTGAAAAAGCTTGACAATAAGAGATTTGGTTTCTTTATAGTGTTAAAAAAGGAAGGACTTGCTGCCTATTGGTTAAAGCTTGACAAGAAATGACATAATGTGCATCCCATTTTCCATGAATGCCTGCTATATCCATACCATGCTCCCGAATTCAATGTGCAAAAAGGACAATCACCCTCTCTTCCAGAAATTGTAAATGGGCAAGAGGAATAAGAGAGCAAAGAAATCTTGAATTTAAGATGAATAAAAAATACCATTAAATATCTCATCAAGTGGAAAGGATTTGCCAGAGAAGAGAATGAATGGATTCCTACCAAAGAACTTGGCAATGCTACAGAGGAAATTAAATCCTTTCATAAAAAGAATCCCACCACCTCTTGTCTTACAATCAAAATTCACAACTATCTTTCTCCTAACTAACTCAATCCATGTGATTATTCTATTTGTATCAATGGCACTAGTACCTTTGAATCTTCTGAGTTCCTGGAACATTAGAAGCAATTTAAAAAACTTCTGGACCATCTCTTCAAACTTCTGCCTTCATCTTCGGAGCAGACAATCCAAAAAGGGGATAATGTCAGAATCACAGTTTCACGTAATCTATCACATACAGGCAATGTTTCTTGGAAACTTTATAACCCCCAATTGAAAGAATTATTGGAGTTACTCAATCCCCAAATACAGACTGTTGTGGAAATAGGGGCAGAATGATGGGAAGATGATGATGTCTTTAACATAATGATACCTCATGTT